>NW_023612144.1:0-68806 GCF_013339725.1 Rhipicephalus microplus | reverse complement strand
AGCTAAGGTTTAAGCAAATCAAGATTTTGGCTTTTTGACTGCAACGTGTAGTCTGGCTCGTGGTGTCGAAATCGCACAACCGAAGTGAAAGGATCGGGAATTTTAGTTCTGCAATACAGGTGGCCTCAGAGAGCGGGGATAATATCTGTATGAATACTCGTGTGAAATACGGCAAGAGAGAAAATGAACTTATTTCAATTATTTTCAGTGAAAAGATATCAGTGACTGAAACCTCAATTGGGGATCCCATCGGTACGGGCTGCTGTCCTGAGACGTGTCCGAGGGCTTCTGGGATCCGCGACCCGAGCTGGCAGAGCTATTTGCACCCTTTCTATTTCGGGTTATGAAAAAAAAAAACGAAATACAGCCACTTGCGTAGGGGAGGCTTGTGCCATCTGGTCTCTTCGCCTAAAACAAAACCGGTTCGAATTCCCCGCAGCATCGAGGGGTGGCGAGTATATCGCTCGCCGTTGCAGCGAAACACTCTTGGAAGCATAACGGAATAAATGCTTGACACAATTTTGATGCAAATCAACATAATTTTTCAGATGGATTTCATATTACAATATTGTTTTTATGTAAACATCGGCTCACAACGTTGAAAAGTAAGTAATGTCATTATTGCAACCTGTCGTCGGTAGTAGTATTGCATGGTAAACTAACTCGCTTCATAATAAGAGCTCATACAATGTAGTCGATTACTTTTCAATAATCCTCAATTGCTCATCCACGAATCGGTTCTGTGCTTCACAGCGCTTCGAAGAACCCATCTATAATATTTAGGTTTTTTTTGCGTAACATGCGCACGCGTACCCACATTTGATATTTCTATCTCACCAAAAAGATAATTTTTTGTATTGTTACCTTGGATTACAATTGTCTGGTTACGTTAGTTTCTTTTGAGTTTGTTCCCTGCCAAAGCTTTGGACGCATTTTCATAACCTGTTTCTGTGAACACGAAAACGTAATCTGTTTCGAAATTGAATTAGTGGTGTCCGAATATTCAAAATGTTTAATAATCTAATCGAATACGAGGCTGCTTGAATTGCAGAATATTTTTCGAATACATTTGGAGTAAAAAGCACCGACTGGACATCCCAAAAGAAACAACTCGTCACAAGCGCCAACGATTATTTTTCTTTTTTTCTTTCATAATTGAAAAGCCAAGATACATGCGGTGTAGCTTTTACGGTGCAATCTTTGTGTAAGATGGTGGAATTTTCACTTTTATCTCCAGTGTGGGCGAGCTCTCAATGTGTGTCGAACCACTATTTCGATATCATACTGATGCTGTCCTTTCATAAAGATTTGGCTTTTAGGCCTTAGAATAATTTATAAGCTGGTGACGTAGTGCCACCTCAAATACTGAAGCAAACCTACTGTATTCATATTGCAGGGTTAAAGACGTCAAAATTTTGTTGCCATTGTTTGAGTCAAATTAAAACCATGACATCATGGCCTAGATGATGTACTTTTAAACGTAAGTGCACCCTGAAAAATAATGTCAGCATGATTTTGGAAGTAATTTTTGATTCGCATTGCACCAGGACCTCCCAACTCTCTATGAGCTTCTCGGCAACCAAGCGCGTAGGTTATCGTGACGTTGCCATGGTTGTTCCGCACCGTGACTCCGTTGCTGACGCACTAGTGGCCATTTGGAATGTTTTGGTGGAACGGAAGGGAGCAGTGTATAAGTTTTAGTACGTGACTTCAGCGAAACTAGCCAGACTGGTTTTTTAAATCACCAGAATCAGCAATGTAGCCGCACGTCAAACTAGTTTGAATATCGGTAGGTGCCTTATCCAGAAATGCATTTCCATATCGAAACAAAAAATCTTATCGGCATTTGCTCAGCTTCCTTCTCGCTAAGAGACCTCACTGCATACAGGAGATTTGTACGATATCAAAAACCGTTTGAGGCATCGCTTGGTCACTTTGATGCCATAAGGGATTATCGTTACCGCGGACAAACAGACAGACAGACAGACAGACAGACAGACAGAGAGACAGACAGACAGACAGACAAGCAGGCAGGCAGGCAGGCTGGCAGGCCGGCAGGCAGGTAGGCAGGCAGGCAGGCAGGTAGGCAGGCAGGCAGGCAGGCAGGCAGGCAGACGGAACAAAATTTTTGGCGTCGACGGTCCCCAAGAAAGACTATCGCCTTTGAAAAATCCTGGAGCCATTCCTGTGCAAATGGGTGCTTGCATGTCAGCCACCCTAAATGAAAAAACTTACAATGTGGGGCTCTATAGCGCCATCTGCTTTTCTGTCGTGAAAACGGTGCGACTTTAGTTCACTCTTTTACCGACACGTAGCGAGTGCGTCGTTGTCCTGCGCGGTGTTTGCAACTTGAAAACATTACGAATGGCGATGTTTATAAAAAGGCCACAGCGGTTTGGCAAAACCGAAATTCCTCTTTCCTGCATAAGCAACAACCCTCAGCGGATTCGTTCCAACAAAACGGGGTACGCGCAATAATCACCACTCGTCCACTAGACCTGAGATCACTTAGGCAGCCAATGCATATTAGGTATTTCGGACAGACGCAACCAATACCTGGGCATTATAATTGAACCACCGAGATCAACACTGCGATGAACAGATCAACGAGCAACAGGTTGAAGTACGATGGTTAGCAATCTGCAAAGAAGGCTTGGGGCTACTGTTTGCAGGCTGCAAAAATAAAATGAACAGTTTTATAAAATTCGATTTATTTCGCTTAGCAACTACGTTGTAGACTTCTCCGGTAAACGCCGCTCCGTACGAAGGACTGAAAGCGCCACTATTACTAAAATTTATTGTAGACACGGGGCACCCGTTAGCTTGACCTATTTTGGTAAAGATGACGTTCAGGTTTCTCTTTTTTTTCATGCGTTGGATAGGACTAAAGCCTAGTTGTTGACCAGTGTGCGAAAGAAGGCTTGTAAGAATTGATTGATTTGTGGGGTTTAACGTCTCAAAACAACCATTTGATTATGAGAGACGCCGTAGTGGAGGGCTCCGGAAATTTTGACCACCTGGGGTTCTTTAACGTGCACCCAAATCTGAGCACACGGGCCGACACATTTCCGCCTCCATCGGAAATGCAACCGCCCCAGAAGAAGGCTTGTAAGAATTATAATAAATGAACTAACTACCGAAGCTTCACTGGTTTGAAAAGTTCGAGACCAAGAGGAATATCAAACGTACACGCTGAAAGTTGTAGATCACCCCTGAGTCATAAGCTGCGACTCTCTCTGGCATAAAAGTTTACAAATGCAATGTATATAGTATGAAAGAGCAGTGGCGTAGCTAGGGGGTGGCACAGACGGCCCGTGATCACCTTCCCCTCAATTTTTTCTTCCCATTGGCACACATAGTGCAAAATGCCGTTTGCCGGCCCGGCCCCCTGTTCAGATCAAGGAGGGACCCCCTGCCTACCACACTCCCTAAAAAAATATCTGCCTGCGCCCATGTCAAAGACTGCGGCAAATAACCTAATAGGTGACCGGTAATATGGGCAATCGCAAGGAACTGAGGAATACGACGGCTTCCGGTTCGACGCACCACCTGGGTTAGCAGCGGCACACGCGCATTTTTGTACCACTCCGTTGAAAAAAGCACCTCTCCTGGCAATGTCAGTGCTTTAGATGTTAGTTTTTTTTTTTTGCTAATCGTGACTGCGAAAATGACAAGCTACCAAGCCATGAACGGTAAGGAAACTTTTTATCTCAGTAAAATGGTCTGCATGTTTTTATGTTGCTCGGGGGTACTGTCAGTTTGGCTAGCAGATCAGTCAATACAGAAGACAGTTTTCATCGTATGATACGTTATTGCAGAGGAAAAGTCACCATTTTAAAGATCCCAGGAGATGGAGCTGACTGTAGCAGTGTGCTAAGAGTTCATTTCGGGATCGCTGCTTCGGCCGACATCGTCAATCAATCGGTGAAGTGCAGCACCTGTTGAGCGCGTTGAGATATCTTTTTGTTTTTCTACCCTTCAGCGCGCTATAAGATGCATTTCTTAAAAAAGGCCAGATGCTCATTTGAACGCTGATCTTGGTCAAGCTGCACAGCACGGCAGCATATTGCCGCGAGGCGTATTGCGGATAGTGTTGCGCATGCCGATACCGCCGGCACGCGGCCTTATCGTGGTCCAGGATGCACCGCGATTCATCTGCGGAGATCATGGCCCGCACTTCGACCATTCGTTGATAACGAGATTGCGCCAGACACTACGGTGACTGTATCTCGGATGGTGAACGCGCCTTGCGATCCAGTGGGACATTCTGTTCCCCGACGGCCGTCGAACACGCTGTTCGCCACCCGCTAAGCCGATGTGTCTGTTTCCTTTAGTGGGCGCAAGTCCGCCAAATAAACGGATCTCCTTCTATTTCTACTAGCCTCCCGGTCTCCTGTCTTCGGGCTACCCTCACTCTTACGTGACATCTGGCGGAGGTGCAGGGTATGCACAAAAAACGACCTTAAAACAGCCACTGCAGGGAACGAGGACGCTGAAGACACAGATACTCGAAGCAGTCGCCGCCTCCGAAACCTGTCACCTGAGCTGGCACCGCTTCCGGACCCCACGCGACCACGAAAGGACGCTTCCACAGCCACCATGAGCACCCCGCAATCCCCTACCCCTGTCATGCTGCAGCAGCCGCGGGTGCCCCCAACTTTCCATGGTTATGCCGCTGAAGACCCAGAAGAATAGCTCGACCAATTCGAGCGCGTGGCTACCATAAACAGGTGAGATGAAGAAATGAAGCTGCAATACGTTTACTTTTCCTTGGACGGTCCCGCCAAAACGTGGTATGAAATCCATGAGACCACACTGACCACCTGGGAATTTCTGAAGAATGAGTTGCTCAGGACCTTCACCAACACAATGCGAAAAAAAAGGGCCCAGCTGCTGCTAGAATCGAGGACCCAACAGCCCAATAAGACCCTAAACGTGTACGTCGAAGATATGAAACGTCTTTTTAGGCGAGCGAACCAAGACATGACCGAAGACAAAAAGGTCGGATACCTAATGCGAGGGGTGAAGGAGTCGCTTTTCGCCGGTCTCATAAGGAACCCTCCTAAAACAGTCGCCGAATTTACTGAAGAAGCGGACACCATAGAAAGGACCCTGGACGCCCGGACTCGGCAATACAACCACCCGTTTCAGCTCAGCTCGCTCTACTCGGAACCGATTCGAGGTGGGCTAACCACCAACGACCTGCGGGAAGCTTTTCGAGAAGTGGTTAAAGAAGAACTACGCCGATCGCTACCTCCTACCCCCCAGCCCCCCAAGGAGCATCTCTCTTTCACATAGTGCGTGATGAAGTCCAGCAGGCGCTTGGCTCTTCATCTGCGACGACTCGAACAGAGGCCGAAGCAATGACTTACGCCGCTGCAGTGAACACTAGGCCACCCCGACGAAACGAGCCCAGTCCTCGACGGTATGCTGCAGCCCCAAGTAGCCGTCCGCCCTTCCCCGCCCACCCTACATACGAGAGACGCCCGAGTCAAAGAAAATGCGAGACCTGGAGAACTCCCGACGACCGTCCTCTATGCTTTCACTGCAGCGAGGCCGGCCATATTCTTCCACACTGCCCCTACAGGCGGATGGGACTGCATGGCTTCTCATCTCGGGCACCACGGCCACGCCCTGGACAACGACCTCCGGCAATCGAAGACTACTTGCGCTATACAGAGTACTTGTCCAGCCGTTCTCCATCACCGCCATCCCCACGCTTCACGTCACCGAACCGCAGCAACAACGAACGAAGAAGGTCCCCAAGCCCCCGTAGGGGAAACTAAAACCAGCAACCTTTGGAGGGGAGGTTGCTTCAAGAGGAAAAGCCGAAGACCTTCCACCGATGACCATATATGACGACAGCACATTATCAACGACGACGACAACGCACAACAACCCAAGCCGCGAGACGAAGCAAACGAAGCAACAAGACGAAGCCGTGACCCGAACCCAAAACCAACGCGCAACTCCAGCCCACGTGCCACCGATTTTGAAGTATCTATCGACGGCCACCCGGTAACTGCCTTGATTGACACAGGAGCTGACTACTCGGTCATCAGCGGGCCATTAACAGCACAACTGATGAAGGTTAAGACGGCTTGGGACGGCCCGCAGATCCGCACAGCGGTAGGCCACCCTCCTCACCCCATCGGGGTGATGTACTGCAAGGGTGACATTCGATGGTCACACATACCTCGCCACATTCTTGGTGCTCTCACAGTGCTTCCTTGACGTCATTCTCGGCATGTATTTCTTGACTCAACATCCCGCGGTTATTCACCTGGCGTCCAGATCCATCAAACTTTCCTCGGATAAAGCCATAAATTCATACTCGGCACCACATAATCACGCAGCCCTCCGTGTGCTCGAGAATGACGTGAGCATCCCACTTCGATCAACGACCCTAATCTCCGTCACCACTGGTACTGCCGAAAATGCCCATGGCGTCGTCGAAGGTAACATACAGCTTTTGCTTGGCCATGATATCGCAATCGCAAGAGGCATTGCGGACTTCCGGAATGGACAGGGCCCAGTGCTGCTAACAAATTTCAGCCAAGAACACCGTCACCTGGCCAAAGGCACGACCATTGCCTTTCTCGATGAAATCGAGGAAGTCAGTGACACCCTCGCCCTTTCGAATCCAGCGACCATCACCCCACAGACCCACAACTCGCAGCTGTCATTCGACATTAACCCTTCCTTGCCTCAATGCAAGCAGCAACTGCTCCAGAACCTCCTTTGACGTTATGACGACTGTTTCGCCACTTCTTCACAGGTCCGACACACTTCTCTGGCAAAGCATCGAATCATAACACAAGAAGACATCCACCCTCTCTATCAAAGCCCTTATCGTGTGTCGGCACGTGAACGTCAGGCCATCCGAGAGCAAGTTGAGGAAACGTTACACGACGATGTAATTCAGCCATCGAAAAGCCCTTGGGCAGCACCAGTCGTCCTTGTCAAAAAAAAAGACGGAAGTCTTCGGTTTTGCGTCGATTACCGACGGTTGAATAGTGTAACCAAGAAGGACGTGTATCCTTTACCAAGGATCGACGATACCCTAGATTGTATTAGCGATGCAAGGTACTTCTCGTCCATTGATCTGAAGACATGGTACTGGCAAATTCAGGTTGATGAAAGAGACCGAGAAAAGACCGCCGTCATCACGCCGGATGGATTGTATGAGTTCAAAGTGATGCCATTAGGACTTTGTTCCGCTCCCGCAACCTTCCAGCGTCTAATGGACACAGTACTGGCAGGTCTCATGTGGCAAATATGTCTCGTATACCTGGACGATGTGGTCGTCTTCGCCTCCAACTTTAGCGACCACCTGAAAAGGTTCCGGACGGTACTGGACGCAATTAAGTTCATCAGGGCTGACACTGAAGCAAGAAAAATGTCATTTTGCCTATGAAGAACTACAGTTCCTTGACCATGTTATAAGCAAAGATGGCGTAAGACCAGATCCCGAGAAGACAGCCGCTATCGCACAGTTTCCTCAGCCACAAGATAAGAGAGCAGTGCGCCGATTCTTAGGACTGTGCGCCTATTACCGGTGGTTCGTCAAGAACTTCTCACTCATTGCTGACCCTTTGACGCAGCTCACCAAGTCGGACGCCCCTTTCAAATGGAAAGCTGCGCAACGTGAGGCATTCAAAGAACTTCAACAACGTTTACAGTCGCCGCCTGTGCTGGGTCACTTTGATGAAAATGCCGAAACTGAGATACATACAGACGCCAGCAGCATCGGCTTAGGTGCCGTTCTCGTTCAGAAGCACAAGGGCTGCGAGCGCGTCATAGCGTATGCAAGCCGCTCACTGTTGAAAGCGGAAGTGAACTATTCTACGTCTGAGAAGGAGTGTCTTGCGATAGTAAGGGCCACCTCGAAATTCCGCCCACACTTGTATGGCAGACCCTTCAAGGTCGTAACGGACCATCATGCGTTGTGCTGGTTGGCCAGTTTGAAAGACCCTTCTGGCCGCCTCGCTCGATGGAGCCTACGGCTTCAGGAGTTTGACGTGAAGGTAGTCTACACATCTGGTCGTAAGCACTCCGACGCAGACTGCCTCTCAAGAGCCCCTGTCGGCGCACCACCAAGCCATGAAGACGACGATGCCTTTCTTGGGCCTATCAGCAGCAGCACGTTTGCATTACAGCAGCGCTCAGACCAGATCCTACAACAGTTGATCAACTACATCGAAGGAAAAGCATCCATACCGCCTGCACTGTTCAAGCGTGGGATATCCTCCTTCTGTGTGCAAAACGGGGTGGTAGTTAAAAAGAACTTCGCACCGAATAAGGCAGCTTACCTTCTTGTCGTCCCAAGCAGCCTCAGAGAAGAAATTTTACTAGCGTTACATGACGAACCCACTGCAGGTCACCTCGGTTTTACACGCACACTCCACAGAATCGAAGAACGATACTACTGGCCCCGACTCCCCTCAGATGTTGCGTGGTACGTCAAGAGTTGCCGTGAATTTCAGCGCCTGAAGAGACCTCCAACAAAACCAGCTGGATTTCTCAAGCCAATTGAACGAGACCATTCCAACAGATTGGTATGGACCTGCTTGGACCTTTCCCCACGTCAACATCCGGTAACAAGTAGATCATAGTGGCCACTGATTACCTTACCCGATACGCTGAAGCTAAGGCCCTTCCGAACGGCACAGCAGTAGAAGTTGCAAAATTTTTCGTCGAATCGATTCTTCTCCGTCATGGCGCACCTGAGTTACTAATAACAGACAAAGGAACGGCGTTTACGGCTGATCTTACTCAGGCAATCTTACATTACAGTCATACAGATCACCGAAGAACAACTGCGTACCATCCGCAGACAAACGGTCTCACGGAACGCTTGAATAAGACCATTGCCGATATGCTTGCTAAGTACGTGGACACAGAACACAAGACCTGGGATTTAATTCTGCCTTACGTGGTCTTCGCCTACAACACCGCGGGGCAGGAGACCACTAAAATGACACCATTTAGTCTCGTCCATGGGAGGGATGCCGTTACTACCCTGGACGCCATGCTGCCTAATGTCACCGATGAAAACAACCTAGACGTGGCCGCCTACCTTCAGCGCGCAGAAGAAGACCGGCAGCTTGCTCGTGTGCGCATAAAAGACCAACAGCGAAACGACGCAAAACGCTACAACCTGCGGAGACGCGATTTAACATACAGGCCAGGTGCAGAGTCTGGGTTTGGACGCCCGTTCGCCGCTGAGGATTAAGCGGAAAACTCATGCGCCATCAATGCGGCCCATACAAAGTCATCCGTCAAGTGGGTGAAGTGGACTATGAAGTGGTCCCTGATGGGGCTAGCTCATTCCGACGACGCCACGCACGACAAGAAGTGGTACACGTCACCCGTTTGAAGCCCTATCATGCGCGCTAAAAGAGGCTCCCTGTTTGCATCTCTTGTTTTGTTTATGTGTGCGTGATTCGTGCTTATTTCACATTTACCTTCGCACAGGCTGTCCTTTTGTTTTGGTTTTATTTTAAATAAAGCATCGGGTCGATGCTTACGTTGAGAAGGGGAGCAATGCCGCGAGGCGTATTGCGGATAGTGTTGCGCATGCCGATACCGCCAGCACGCGGCCTTATCGTGGTCCAGGATGCACCTAAAAACATTGCAGACCATAAAATGGTCTGCAATGTTTTTATGTTGCTCGGGAGTACTGTCAGTTTGGCTAGCAGATCAGTCAATACAGAAGACAGTTTTCATCGTATGATACGTTATTGCAGAGGAAAAGTCACCATTTTAAAGATCCCAGGAGATGGAGCTGACTGTAGCAGTGTGCTAAGAGTTCATTTCGGGATCGCTGCTTCGGCCGACATCGTCAATCGATCGGCGAAGTGCAGCACCTATTGAGCGCGTTGAGATATCTTTTTGTTTTTTCTATCCTTCAGTGCGCTATAAGATGCATTTCTTAAAAAAGGCCAGATGCTCATTTGAACGCTGATCTTGGTCAAGCTGCGCAGCACGGCAGCATATAAACAATCCAGTCAGACATAGATGGTGCCGAATAGTAAACCCTGAGCTTGTTTAACGCACTTCTTGCTTTGTGTGCCGTTCTGGCGCACTGTTTAACCAAGATAAACTCCAATGCACTAGTTCAGCGCTTCATGTAAACTTACTCTTGAGTGACGCTTTCACATGTTTCGTCATATATGTAAGTGCATTGGCCGTTGTTCATCTCGTATGGCAAGTAGATGTCGCCCGCCCGTTCCTGTAATATTTGGCAAGTCGCACCTGCGCGACAATTTATTTCTTCATAAAATATTCGCAGCGAACTCGTGCGTAAACCTTTTTATTATTTCGAAATACAAACGTCACTGTGATAAAACACTCTTCGCACACTCGGACTTCAACGTTCGGTACCCAAAGACTAACTATCGCTGTAGCTCTCTTCACAGCCGCGGCCCACCTCATTTTTCTTTCTTCATTAATCGATACTTCCGTTCGCCTTTCACGCTCGAGTTGGATCAGGCAACGGCTGAACAGCTGACCATGGTTTTTCAGGGTGAAGGTAAACGGGCACCCACGCGCGCGAATGCCGCATAATTTGAGGCTTGCGGTGGAGCAGCTCGCCATCGTCTACTCTTCTCGAACCGGAAGCTGGCAGCAGACGGCATGCATCTCACCATTCCTCACTCTTTTACTGGTCACCTATTTAGCATGAGACCCATGTCAATCTGCATGTCGTCGACAAGCTACAAGCTGTCACAAGTCAAGTCATCCAAATTTATTGTACTTATGTACGGTGCCATGATTCTCGCTTATTTTTTTTTAAATTATCACACCTAACTACTTTGGCCTGGTTTCAGTTTTTAACCGCCGTGACACTGAGTCTCTGGAAGTTTGTTCACACTCTTTTTCGTGATGACGAAAAAAGGTGGCTCTGATTTTTTCGCCGAGCATTTCAATTCAAACCGTTAACTATGTTTCTTCATTATATATCTATGGACCTCAGAAGTAGGCTTTCAATTTAACAATCGCTTCTCCTATTCAACCACTGCATCACAGGGTCCACGTATATGATGTAGTGTAAATTTTCTCTTCCGCACAACTTCGCAGGGACACTGATCATCACCCCAAAAAAATAATTGAAAAGAGATGTAGCCCTTGGGACGTCTCTCTATTCCCCATATTTGATGTTTTCGAGAAACTGTCTCCTCATGCTAATGGTGGCTCCGTGGTTTGTGGGAAAATATCTTGCGCAGTTGTATGCTTTAACGCGTACATTTAGCGCGCTTAGGTTCGCGAGTAAGGCTTCGTGTTTTGACATTATCAAACTAATTCAGCACAGTGTTCTGCCGATAAGAACTAACACCTCCCAAACTAACATCGAACATAAAAAGTCATGTTAACGTACGTGTCTTTCATCCCCGGACTGAAATTCACAAGTATATCCTTTCCTACAGAGCTCAAAAAGTGTGAAACGCTATAATAGGTCACTATCCTTCCTTATCCAGGCAAGAGTTCTTGAGTGTCATAACTGACTGCAAACTATAACCTTCTATCATTTTCTGTATTCTATCTTTCCCTTGTTGCTTCTTTTCCTGTTTATATGACTGTTCTTTAACGTATTTGCGACAAACTCATGCGATAGCTCTGCAACTGTGCTGGAGTATGTCAAAACAAATTAATTAATAATAAATTGCACAGATCACAAGCATTGTGGGAATCAATTCGTTGTGAAGCGTTCAGCGTGCGTCTCCCTACGCAGCATATTTTTTTCTTTTTTTTAATAAGGGTCTAACACCTTGGCTCGTACAAAGTGCAGCTGCTGTCATCGAGACTCGCCTTGCCATCGTCTCTAGTCAAAACGCAGTTGCGAAACAACTGTGGGCAATACCAACCACAGAACGTACATGACACGCATATGGTTTTAGAAAGTAAAGGGCCTTAATACCGCAAAAACACCGACATTCCATCACCCATCAATCAAAGCATATGACAGAGTAAAAGGCTAAAACGACCGACAACTAATTTAGATGGTGTCATTTTCCTTTAGCGCAACAAAAAGCTTATCGGTCAGTGACTCTAATCGCGGATGGGCGAAGCGGAAAGCACTGAGAAACATTTATAGCCAGACACATATCTATGTCGAATATGAAGTCGTACATTCCCATGCCACAAACAGCGAGTGGGTGACTGGTTCGTGCTCGAGCGTGGTGGTTTACTGCGCATGCGTGCACTCTGCGCGCATGCGCCACGGCTCGACTTGGTCTCCTGGCGGCCGCGCCGCGAGCGCCGCTGCTCACCGACTCCGTTAACGTACTAAGCAGCGCATAATTGAATGGCACTGAATAATGAAGTACATACTGAAATTTTGAAGACCGACGCACCTCAGAGGCTCAATCTACGCGACTACGTACAGGAAAATGATCAACTCCTTGTTTAATAAACCAGCTTTCAATTTTCCTCCACTAGGCTGTGCCCCATAACCATTTTTTATACGTCTAAATACGATTTAAAATGAAAGATTCTACTCACAATGAAAAAAAATGCTAGAATTTGTGACTACATTTCATGCTCTTCTTTTCTCTTGGGATCGAATCCCACTTTCTGACCAGTTGTCTTTCTCTTTTAAGGCCAACTCCGGCGACTTTTTGACCATGTCAGGAGAATGGTGCTTTAAGATCCTTAGACCTTCTTCTCACGTGCCCGAAAACTGATATGCTAAAAAGATTTGAAAGCAATTTTTATTTACCGAAAAACCGCAATACCAAAACCGAAACCGAACCGATTGCGCTTCTACGTGTACCGTAAAGATTTGCCTGACGCTGCCGGAACCTGCCTGATTGCATTTAATTGCCGCCAGATGGCACTACTTGTCCATGCCGTCCGCAGCAATTGGCTAAAACACTTAGGCTGTCATTGTGAATATATAACGAATCGTGGGTGGCTTACAAAGCCACACCACTTAGCACCTATCGCACGCCCACCAACACAGAAAAGGAAATCGCACGCTCGACCAAGAAAGCGCTTGCCGAACCCACACAATCCATAGCAGAGAAGCAAACGCTGCAGTGGCACATAAGTTCTTCACTTCCGCCAGGCAAAATTCAACGTCACAAACATCATCTTGCCATTAATTCTGGCAAGCGAGGTGAGCGTTTGGAAGCAAGCTATAAAATTGATTTGAAAAATATCTGCGAAACTCTCAAGCCTGCAATTGGCAATGAATGACACAAACTTGCAAATGAACGTACCTAGTGAACTTTATTATGATACGCTGAGCTAAAAAAATCGCCGGAGTAGGCCTTTAACAGCAACAATAATAAAGGCGCTGAACCTGGCCAAAAGAGACCTCAATTCACCATCTGTTGCATACAACTTCACCGCATCATCGGCATTCACTTGGCAGATCTGCCTTATTTATCGACCATGTATTACGAGCCATATATATGTCTTTGAATGAACTGAATGGCGGTGAAAGTATTGAGGTTTTAGGTCAGTGGCACCTAAAGCAAAACACCTATGTGACAAAAGATTGCTACACACGTCAAAGCTGATTCGCTTGATCGAAATGAACTGGACGCTCAGGCGTCGGTGAATTTCCACATGATCGTGCAATGCTTGACTATAGCTTGTTTCTTCATGGGAACATATGTGCAACGTTTGTTGTATTTTATATCTCATATTTTTATTTGTTGTGTCTACTGGCACAGCTCTGATGTTGGATATGAGAATGCTTCGCATAACGTCTACGTTCGATTCCGGCAGGAACCTTGATGCCTACTCATCTCTTCTATCTGATTTTTCTGTGACGCGGGCTTCGTCACGCTATTGTGTGGACATCTATCTCAAGTCGGTTCTTGTTGTTGCTGTCTTTTATGCACGTGTGGAGCTTACTCGGATTCTATGGGCCGTGGAAGGCGGGTATGTGTCACAAGAAACTGAGGTGAAGGGTTTCATGACGTACACCACTGGTGTTTCATGATACGTTCGTAATACGCCTGTCGTTTATTGAACTCTTAATCGTGCTCGGCATACACTAACATCCGTCCATGTTAATTTTTATTCTAACCGTATTGCGGAGATGAGTGCAACCAGACATAGGCAGCTGTGTACATTGATGGATACACAGATATAAGTGGTCGAAGTGCCTTCGGTCGGTGAAGAGATCTCTTGAATTTCATGAATAAAGGAACAAATAAATAAACAGATGGCATTACCGAGCACGCCAGAGATTCGCTACATAGGGGCAACCTATATGTCACCTGCCAAGCTGCAGCCCTACTTAGCGAACACATAGAACGGCATCACAAGCACGGTCATAGGAGAGTCGGAGACCAGTTTTCTGTAATGCTGTGACGCGGCTAACGTTGAACTGCCTTCCCACTTTTCTTCATTTTCTCGCGAAGGTATAAAGACGAAGGCTCCACAGCGAGCTTTATTGGAGTCATGATCTACCACGTGCTTGGACAACCGAGGAATGCGATGCACGGCATGATTCCTGTCCTACGCTTCGGATGCATCATTGATGTTGAGAAACGGTGCACGCGCGCGCCACCTCCTACATCCACCGTCTTGTGTATCCTCTACTTGGGCAGCCGAAGTTATTAGTTCTTGTCCTAACTAGTGGCTTTCTTGTGTTTTGAACATGTAGGATACTTTTGCAATGAGTAATAAACAGGTTTCCAAATTTTGATCGTAACATGGAGGTAAATTTTGTGCCCCTCACTCATTGCACAAAGGTTAGTCCAAAAGACTACGGCACGTTGGGTGTTCGTCGACCACGACATTGTTCAGAAGAGTGACACCCAGCGTCAGTTGTATTCCCGGCTGCAATGCTTATAAGTGTGTGAAAGAGTGAAATGTGCAACAGATGCATTCACGTACTAAGAGATACATCGATAGACTAGACTGCAATTTCACGGCAGGTAAGAGGCCCCAACGTGTACTCGTTCACGCAAGTGTAAGTGCTCATCTCCAAGCACATTAGAATATTTCGCATGTTCGAGATCCAACAGGAATGAAGGGGGTCAAATAAAAGCGACCGCTGGTGCATGCACCTGTGACCAACTATGCGCAGTGTGCTTATCACACAGTTTGCTTGTCATAAAAAGTGTGCACCATTCCTACCGACCTACTCTAAATAGCTTACAGGTTGACGCAAAACATGGCGTCATCCCTCATATCATTTAAACCACGGCACGAAGTGATTTCATACGTGTATGGTACCGATATAACTTGATTTCTTCCTATGCTATTAAAATATTAAGTATGTCTAATGACAACATTACTGAACATTCAAGACGATGAGATACACACAAGTTACTACATTCAGAACCCAATCGAAATAACGTTCCAAAACATGAATATCCATATTATTCTTCCGCTACATTTAGAATTATTTCCTCTCATCCCTGCATTCACGTGGGCTTCATTCCGTGGCGTTATATGGAAGCCGTAAGGATAAGATAAAAAAATTAGCCTATGAAAAAAGAATAAAAATATTATTAATGGCCACTTAAGCAATAAGCTTGGTGATAAGGTCTTCTCTTGCCAATTTCACGAGGATTCTCATGCTTGAGATTTAACACATCTAAGTACATACAAATAATAAAAGGAGACCGAACTTCCAGTTACTAGTTATGACCAGTAAACATTGTATGTAACTGTACACCGCTTGGCATTCATTTACATGCGTGAGTAGTCGAATGTCACGAGGGGTGTACGGTTAAACCGAACAATACCATTGCGTCACTCATTCATCATCATTGACTCGATGAGTATACCTAGATTGTTTTTTTTTTTCAAATCTCATATCCTTCATTCGAGAGAGAGAAGGAAACAGTGCTTCTTCACTTGTGAAGCACTTCGTGTCTCTTTAAGAAAGCAAATATTCATCGCACAGCTTGAAAATGTCATATTAAAGAAATGACAAGCCAACCCTTGCATGCAGCTTTGTAAAATGTTAACACTCCATTATCACAAGATACAATATTTGCTACCACCGAAGCTACTTTCCGGTTACACGACTCGCCTCCACGCTATTCTTGTGGATCGACTAAAAGAGGAGGCAGAAAGAGAAGCACGAAAAAGAAGAGAAAAATGTGGATGATCCCCCTATCTAGAAATTGTTATAACATGAAATGGAAGCGCGTCTTCTCAAAGGCAGTTGAGCATTCGTTGTGCATTGTTTCAGCAAAAACCTGAAATGGAAAAGTCACGTGAAGAACGGCAAGCAGTACGAAACTTGCAGCACAGCCCTAAAGCAGAAAGAGAACACAAAACTTGCATACAAAAGATGAGCTTGGACTAACAACTGCCACAGCTCGACACTCAAAGCACGCAGGTCAAACCTAAAGAAATGCACACAAAAACGAGCACATATGTATGCACGCGACGACCCACAACTGTCACAATTTTTCCGCAATTCTTTCTTCTTCATGTGTAAGCAGCGTGCCTTTTTTGTAAACGCGGCAGTGGCAGCGAAATTTGGCGCCTCCGTTCTATCACGAATTATAGTCTGATAAGCATGCGAGCAGGAGAAACCACGCTCTATGGAGGTGGTGCTCCTCGGATGCTACGACCTTCAGAGCACGCTCATCTCAAGCCCATCGCGCCATTTTGCCACTTATGATGAAAACACGCTAAAGTTTCAGAGCTCAGAGGGCCACCAAGCGTTGTATGATGTATATAAACAGCCAGCCATTAGGGGCATCTACAACGTTCACTCCACGGCATAGTGGTTAAGGCGCACGCTGTGAATCAAAAGGTCGCTTGTTTCACGCCACGCGCTAGAATCTTTCCCTTCCGCTCTTTTTTTTCCCAGTCTGTCAGTATATATTTTTCAACGTCATATCCGTGACGGAAATACGTCAGCGGAGCCGTAGTGGACCCCGGCATAGAACACTTTTGTGTTCACATGTATTTTGGCGAACAGACGTTGACACACGTTGCCTTGTGATAACCAAAGTGCGGAATGTCATGCATTATCTTTTTAGCCATGTTTTGAGTACTGCTTGAAAAACTCACGAATGCTTCCACTGAGAAAAAACAATGCACACAAAAACAGATGTAGCAGAATTGTGTTCAGCGTTCCAGCACCGATGACCAACTTAGGTATTGGGAAGTGGCGTACCCTGACCAGCTCACCAAGTTGCGCTTAATTTGATGCTCTCTACCGTATAGAAGTAGTCTACTGTGATTTGCGTTGGTAAGCAGAGCTACCCAATTTAGCACGAGCACCAGCCTTTTTTCACAATTCAGTCATGTGGGTTTGGCGATTGCCTCAAACACCTATTGCGTTTCATCAAAGCTCGAAGATTGGTCAGGAAGGCGTAGCACTTGGTCCTCATGCACCCACACTTTGTTTGGTACTGTTCCTCTACAATCTGTCCTTCCTTTCTTCGAGGAAGGATGGAAAGAGCGCTTCAACATGGGTACCCTTGATCAAAAAGGTACCCATGTTGATGGCCACTAGGGTATCAACTCGGGCCACAATACAGCCGACTGTTATCAGCTGTCAACACTCCCCTGGCCT
The DNA here is from genome assembly GCF_013339725.1 of Rhipicephalus microplus. Lineage (NCBI taxonomy): Eukaryota > Metazoa > Arthropoda > Arachnida > Ixodida > Ixodidae > Rhipicephalus > Rhipicephalus microplus. The sequence continues at coordinate 51,300 of NW_023612144.1, read as the reverse complement.
CGCCCCTCGATAACCAGCTTTTTTTTTATGACACGCGGCACGATTATGGAGCTGGTGATAGAGGAGTTTATATGGGCTTAAATGCTGCTCTCTGCGAAAACCATTGCGGTAATAGAACCAAGCGAGGGGAGGGGGAATGGAGGGAAGAAAAAGAAAGCAGGTTGATTTATATGTATGGTTTAACATCCCGAATCCACCATATGATTATGAGAGACGCCGTAGTGGAGGGCTCCGGAAATTTCGACCACATGGGGGTATTTAACGTGCACCCAAGTCTGAGCACACTGGGCCTGCATCATTTTCGCCTCGATGGAAAATACAGCCGCCGCAGCCGGGTTTCACTCCCTTGACCTGCAGGTCAGCAGCCGAGTACCTTAGCCACTAAACCACGAGCAAAGAGGGAAGGTTGGCAGCAGGAATATCCTTTTCGGAAAAGACTTGATGTCCGTGGGCTGGTTAACATGCCTGCTTTTCCCGTCCTTTCTTCGTTCTGTCCTTTCTTCTTTTTTTAAAGATATATATGCACCATTATGTACATATGCAAAATGGAAATACTTCGAAGACCTCCCCCCTCCCTCTTAGCTGACTAAACCAATGCTGGAAGACGTTTCTCGTGGCAAACTACTATCATGCGCTTTCATGAACACTCGGCACTAAGCCGTGTTGCCTCACCAGCAAATTTTGTATCAGACAGAAAAAAACAGAAAGATTGACTAAAAAAAGTATTCTTTTAGCTAATCCGTACGTGATAAGGACCCTTGGGGTCTAAGCGAATGGAGAACCCCTGAAGGCACTGCGAAGTCATGACAATAGCACTGTTCGATAACGACACAGCGACAATATCTGGGGAGTGTTGCCTGAAGAATGAACTTGAGAAGGAAATGATTCAATAACTCATTGATTGACACTTCCCTTTCAGCTTGTTTCTTAAAAACCAACGCAACCACTTTATGCGGGAAAAAGGATCAAGCAGTACGCATAACGTCAATACTGTCTTAGCGAATGACCGGACATGTACGTGGTCGTAGCACTGAAGTCGCAGTTCAGCAGCTATCCTGATTTCAGTTCCTTGCAAGTCGTCCTTGCAATGTTCCTTGCAAGTCGTCACTATTTTCCGTTTTTTTTAATTGTCATTTCTTTATCGTATTGGCTAGCAAGCCAAAGTAAACAAAGCTAGCAATACGCTGTTACAGCATTCTAATTTTGTGCTGTTTTAATTCCTTTGGTCCAAATAACTAATTGTCTCACTTTCATGCACAATCACGTTTCACTGCCTTATCTTTCTATTTCCTCCCCCTCTTTTAAAGGTAAACAGCGCTTTCACTTAAAAAAAATGAATCTTCACCAACTTGCCAAATTTTTAATATTACTCAGCTTATAATTTCCATTTCCTTTAATTAAGACTCAACCCAATTTGTGTATTCCTTTTTTTGTTGAGAATTTGAGAACTCTTCACAGTTTATTTGAATATCTAATAGTAATTTTCCTCACACGATCACACTTTGTAATAATTTAAAAAATGCACAGCTTCTAAGCGTCGGGTATTTTTGTTTACTAGTGAGCACTCGATTCTCAATCATGTACAGCAAACGAAAGATTCTTTTCTTTCTTGTGATGATATGGTGATTTACTTCGGAGGACCATGAGGGTGCTGTCCGCTCCTTGCGCGAGCCACCATGTCCCGGATAAGCTTCAGGGCTTCGGCAGCAACCTGTTCGTACTCGGGGAGGGCCTTCTTGAAGCGCTGGTAGTACTCCTTCAACTGGGGGAACTTCTCAAGGCCATCGTACTCAGCTCCCTGTGATGCAATGCAAAAAGTTCGTGGATTAAAAAAATACTTTTCCAGAAAAATTTTGCTACAACACTGAAACTGGCCTACAGTCAAACAGAACTTCAGATGCCCGAGGCATTTTATCCTCCAAGGCGTATGCACACAAGCTTGTACCAGTGGCGCACTCCAATTCGACCTCACGAGAGGAATGTCAAGGGGGCCATCATTAGTGAATATTGCAGAGTACGTAAGCAAGATAATTTTTTCAGTCATAGAGCTTGTTACTGCTGCGCTTCAATCGTGTGGGCTGGGCACTCTTCGTACTTATTCAGTTGTATTTGATTTTAGTAAGCACGCTACCTATCCTAATATAGCAATGCCGATTATATATATGCAACTGCAATTATCAATGCGTCTATTATTATCATTTATTTATCATTAACAAGGTGCCTTTATGGAGGAGAAGGCCAAATCAAAAGAAAGCAGAAAATCCCTTTATGAGTGCTGAGCAAACAACTCACTTTTCAGGGAGAACAAGAAAGGAACTGAAAATACACTATACATAAGGTCATGTCCGGAAACCACGGGGGACAGCGTAACGTTATGTCAAAATAAAACCTTGCACAAATTCTAGTTTAAAATTTTCTTTAGTTACAAGAAGGTAGGACACTCGCCATCGCATCGTGGCTACGCGGTGTTCGGATCTCGCATTTCTGTCACCCATTTTTGTGTGCTATAAGTTTAATGCATAACTTGCTATGCTGTAGCTCACAATACACTCAGCTACCAATACACTCGTGTAGAGTCTCTTTATTCGACCATATCCCATATATTCTTTTTTTTTACATTCACTCAAGCCAATACTTACCTATTAAAAATGGTGTTGGGCCAAAACGAATCATACATCTATACTACTACTACAGCGTTTTCTTGTTGCTGTCCTGAGAGATCTCACTTAAAACTGGCGCGCATGTCCACCATCATTATCATCATCATCCTGACAACGTCCACTGCAGGACAAAGGCATCTCCCATGTTCCGCCAGTTAACCCGGTCCTGTGCTTGCTGCGCCCATTCATACCCGCAAACTCCTTAATCTTATCTGCCCACCTAACCTTCTGTCTCCACCTAACCCGCTTCCCTTCTCTGGGAATCCAGTTAGTTACCCTTAATGACCAGCGGTTATCATGTCTACGCGCTACATGCCCAGCCCATATCCATTTCCTCTTCTTTATTTCAACTATGATATCCTTAACCCCCGTTACCCGCATGTCCCCCGCATGTCCACCAACTACCTTTAATTCCCCAATTTTTTTTCTTTTTCGTTGCCTGACTCTTTAGAACTATGACCCTAATCTTTGTGTTGTGAAAAAAATATTGCCTTTGTCAGAAAAGTTTGCAAGCTTTCAGTGGACTGGAACCTCTTTTCTCCGATAAACGAGAAGAAGGATTCCGGTGATATTTTAATAAAGAGAAGTTCTTGTAGCGCTGTGTTTTAAAAATTACTCTGGACCAATCATGAAATAGCGTTAGTTTACAAAGTATTCCTACCTTGCAGTCTTGAAACAGTATGCTAAGAAACTGAATAGCAAAGAGAGCAAATTGTTCAATAATTATCCAAGTTCAAGTTTTTGGACACGTCTGAAGTAGACAATGTTTTAAAAACTTTCCAGAGCATTACCCTTATTATATTAGCAATTTCGCCAAATGTATTTCACGAGCATACTGCTAACTAACTTTTTAATAAGCCAGCTTTGATGTTCTTTAATGTACCAAGAATTAACGCTAAGCACACGTACCCTAACGTCATCTACCGTTGCATCATCTACCGTAACCTAATGTCATCCACCGCAAGTAGTTCCTGGCTACGGAAAAAAGCGAGTTAGAAAGTGACTGAAACAGCTTTACTTAGCCGAAATTTGACAAAAGCGTAGCATGACTTTTATTTTGGGCCTCATGAAAAAGCCAGCTCTCTTTAAACTAATCGATCGTTACCTTACTATGATTTTAGTTTTTGCGCGTGTCATCATGTCCGTTTCACTATTTTAGATAAAATCAGACAACGTATTTGATGACCCATTTAGATGAGCAGGAACATGATACGCACATAGCTGAAGTTGCACACAATTTCAAGGGTGCCACTCTGAATTTTAGAACACTTGTCTAGGAGCTATATTACGAGTGGGACTGCATGACCTGTGAACGATCGCTAGGGTGAGATGCACATTTAGACCGCATAACCGATCTTAACACAATTTGTTCGCTGTTGGAGTGGTAAATAATTGAAATAAATTACCCTGTTTTTTTTCTGGGCAACGTATGAGGTAAACACTGTCTTTTGTAACCATGAAGCCTATTTTAATGAAAAGGACACCAAACAGGGAAATGTCGTAGATAACTCCGTGTATGTGGTTCCAAACGTGCACCGGGGTTGCGCGTTGGTTCCTTATTTCTTATATTAGATGGCCCGCAGTGATTTCTGGAGAGTCCAGCAAGTAAGATTGACAATCAAAGCAACGATGTGAGTCGAAATGGATATTGCGAATGTGAGTATTTACCCAAGATGACGTATGTAAAAAATACCACAGAGTACTTTTTCTTCCTTGGCGTTAGCTTGAAGTTACACCCATGGCACTGCTTTTTTTTTTCTATTCGCCGAGTGGTTAATATTTTCTGCCAAGGAGATGAGGCATAGAGAGACACACGAGAGACAAAAGATGCGAACCCTACGTTGTTGAGCTGATATCTACCCAAAGTCTAGACTCCTGCGTTGGGCGATGCTGCGCCGTTGATAAGTACGCAGATCGCCTTTCTTTATGTAGTCGGGGAATTTATGCTCGAAAGAACCAGCTTCTTTCACGAATACTAAAGTAAGACACACCTCATGTAGCTATCATCTTTGATTTCCTCTTTTTATTCACCTGAAGTACACCGGTTTAAGTAGAGGAAAGTATCGCTTCCCACGCTATACAACGAAGTAACGCTAACTTCACCCTGGTCAAATGAGGCATTCAAAATGCTGAAATATTTTGCTTCAAGAAAAATGTTGAAATCGGGCTGTGAGTTATTATTGCACGAAATTTAAATGTATAAAATGAACATCAAGATGTTTTTTACGTTAAGGTGGTCACGTGGCCTAATTAAATTTCATAGATGCAAAGCAAAAAAAATTATGCAGCTTCCCACAAGGGGTGCCAATACTCAAGAAAGAGCGAAGCTGGGCAGCCTTTTTTTGTTTCTTTTCGGTTTTCTTTCTCTTCCCTCCCTTCTTGGCCGTTTATCCTTTATTGTTTTTGTCTTTTTTCTCTCTTCCTTGTCATGGTTATATTTCTTGCTTGATTGCATTTTTTATCACATTTTTCTGCCATTTGAGTGTCTCTATGTCGTACTCGCTTCCTTTTTTTGCTAATTTTATTACGTGGGTTCAGCTAAGTTACACCAAGCGCACTAGTTGATTTCTGCGTGGTGATAAGAGTTGATGATTCAAGTGCTAGAATAGCAGTAGTAAGAAGTTTCTTTGAGTAAGAAGAAGAATGTTGAGCACATGCTCACTATTCTACACAAAGAGCGCTGCGCCAAGCGACAGCCCAGCCCTCTGAAGTTTTCCGCTCTAACAACTTCCACTCATTTGATGCTTTTCACAATATTCAATCAGACTTCCGAATTAAGAGCCTTGCTTCTTGGGAAACTTCGCTTCGTTAGGTTGCTTTTGTTTAAGGAGCTTGACAGCATTTGACGACACGTGATCAACACACGGGTTGGGGAAGGGTTTTGTGTAATTCTAAAGTTTCTTCAATGTGGATGGACATAGCACAGTACATGGGCTTCTCGAATTGCATCTACATTGGCTGCACGCGCTAAACCCAGAAACAGATGTACTTTTAGTATAATAGGAAGTTATTGTATCGAAAAACCGTCACACTTACCTTCGTAAAGTTTTTTCACCAAATAAAATGTGACTGTCGTGGCTTTCGCGAAACTCAAATGCATATTTACCGAGCGTCTCTTTACGTACTGCTTATCATGGTGCAACAGCGTTTGCTAACAATGTGTAATTTGCTTTTGTATAAAAAGAATTAGTATGCAGCCCTCATTAATATAACTCGCGAAGACGCTAAGAGCTATGGCAAATGATCTCTCACCATGTTGCCAGCTCTGAGCACTCATCGCTGTCGGAGGCAAACTCAGCTGAGGCCTAAGCTGGCGGTAAATCAGCAATGAGCAAATGCCGGCGATAACTTTACGATAAGTACAGAATCATATCGCGCTGGCTTTGTTGCTTTCATCTTCTTTCTACCACTTTTTGGGTAACCAAGCTACACACGCTGCCCTTGTTTCAATCTCATTGTTTCAATTGTCCTTAACTTTTTATCAAACTGCTTTCCTTAGCAGAGAGTATGCAAGCAGTCTATACGCAAAAGCTAGCTTCCATATTTTTATATCCGCATCATCTTGCCAATCTTCTACTCTACATAGACATGAGCCAAGTCCTGTGGTTGGCGAAAATTCTAGAACCCCTTTACTAACCCTCCTTCCGTCTGAATGCATCAAGCTCACAGTAACAAAGCAGAAAGCGAACGCAGTTTCACACCCACCTCAATCACTACTCCCAACGTGCAGGCAAGACCAATGTCCGCCAGGGTGACGTTGTCGCCGCACAGGAACTTCTTGTCTCCCAGCAGCGTTACGGCGGTGCCAAGGGCCTTATCATACGCCTCCTTCAGGTCTGATGTCGGTTCCTGACCCTTGAACCACTTAGGCCGCTGCAACGATTCAGACAAAGAAGTAAATTGAGAGAGTTACAGAATGCACACACAACACGAGAAATCAGATAACAGCTGCGCTCGCTGTTCTCGCTTAGTGGCGTAGTCGTTTGGAGCGTCGTGCAGGCACTGGTTGTGCTTTTAAGCGTCACATAGGCGCGCTTTACACTTATCTCTAAGCAACCATTGTGGAGTCAACGCCCGACTAGGAGGTCTCGGAAGCATTCGCATAAGGCGGCAAACGAAGTTAATGCTTATGCGTTGCGTTAAACCACCTCAACGGATGCTATTGCCATGTTTTGTGGTGTCAAACTTACACTACGCATACAGTGAGGGAGAGTTTCCCTACCAGTCAGCGAAATCGTGCTCGAATTTCTATGTGAAAGTGGTTTCTTATGCCTGTCATAAAACCTATGCTCATGTTATTGGATCATACGTAGAAACTCGTCTGCTATGGCACATATGCGATGAAATCAAACGAAACAAACGGCAGTCATCTCAAGAAATGATAACCAAAACCGTGATAAAGCCAAGGAACCACCTGTTTGACTAACTTGACCAAGTTCAGCGAAAAAGCAGTGCATCGAACTTCTCACCTTTATTAGTTTTCAAGAATGTAGTAACGTGTTCCCGCTTGCATATGCGTTTGTGTTTGTTTTTGTGTACTCAACAATGTAAGAAGTAGTGCCCCGCTCATATCTAGTTAAATCAAATAAAGCTTTACATAAATACACCGTGACAAAGAATTTATTTTATCTCCATTATACACGACTGCCAGCCCAGTTACGGTGCTTAAAGTGTATGAATAGAGTAATGTCAAAAATAAAAGAAACACAGCCGTGGTGCTTTACGCGCGTTCCAATGCCCTTCGACACGACGTCTCTCATTCACGCACTCAACATGAGCGCGGCCCTGCGTGACCTCGCACTTTATTTTCATCTCTAGTAAAAAATAGAAAAAAAAGACTCGCGGAGAAGCTCTAAACAAGTTACTTGACCTCTGGTGATTCTGAAATAAAATATGGTTTTGGAGGGAGCCCATATCGTCGTGCATGTTTTTATACATGCCGCAAGAAAAGAACAAAACATTTCGTTGGTGCCCGCAATTCCACGTACGCTTTACTCTCAAAGCGTTTTCTCTCGGTCGTGTCTGCACGTAATGACCACGAAGAAAAGGAGGGGAGTGCGGTGGGCATTTTCAGAACGTACCATAGGTCATTCGCCGGTTTCCAACAATGAAAGTAAAGATGGCCATGAGCTTTGTTGTTAAGAGAAAATAATTTGAGCTGTTCTCTTTTACTTTGGCTCGAGGAAACCGCGCGCCTAAATATAGCTCTAGGTAAGAATTAAAAAAGAAAATCACGCACATGGGCACAACTAAAGTACTCCCACTGAGCGGAGCATTGATCTCCGATCTCCTAATGTCCCTTCATTGCGCTCCTTCACTGCTGTCCAAGAAAACTTGCACGTACAGAAATAGCACCTGCATTATGCAATATTGAGAACGATATGAGAAAAAAGTCGCATGTTTGCTTCAGGCAATAGCCTATGGAATATTACCGTTGCCATTTCGCCCAGACCGGAAGCACTCGCGCGTGTTATAAAGGCAAGAGTGGCTAATAAAACCATGCTCCAAACTTAAGCGGAGGAGAGAAATTTACTCGAGTAGCCTAAATATTAGAGCAATAGCTCGTGCCACATGCTTTGAGGTGAGTTGTGCAGCAGCGAAAGTACCGTATTGTCTGGCAAAGTGGTATCTTTTCATACAATGTGGCCAATATTTTTCTAATAATTTGTAAAGGCTAGCGAACGCTCAGAGTCTTCGGTTATATTGCTATCACCTGAGAGCTAATGACCGCCTGTCAAAAGTGCACTTGACCGTACCACTCCTAGTTAAAGAAGACTGGTAAAAAAAGAACTAAAGAAACTCTTAGCCGCTGTACAGCACAGGGTATTTTTCAAAATTACCTTTCATAAATTATCAGTGGTGTCTAGTAGCAAGATAACAGACCGTTATGAAATTTGCCACAAATTTTAATCTTATGTTTTTCCTGGCATCAGTTGGTCATTGGCGCTTATCAAATGTCCTAGTATCATAACTTCGTAAAATTTCAGTTGCCCTTCTTCGTTCAAAACCAAACAAAAACACGGGACAGAAATGGTTTGTATGCGATTCCAGCAACGCCACCAATTTCTTGGCATTTTTATCCATACAGGTGTATGGCAAATATGAGCATGCTATATAGACGCTGTATGCATTCCGCAGAATTACATGGATAACTACTAGTATGATATAGACAATGTGACAGTAAATACAAGGAACAGCCAGCAGCAAACTTACAAAGTATGCCATCTGTGCCGACAACAAGGTGCCGGACTCAAAGAAGAGCAGCCTGTTGACAGTGGCTCTCTTCTGCAAGTCCTTCGGGTACAGCGTGGACTCCGGAGCATACTTGTCCACCAGGTACATGCCAATGGCACGGCTGAAATTGTTGAATATTGGCAGAAACAGGCAGGACAAATTTCATGAGTTTCAGGAGAGCTTCGCAAACCGTGGCTTCATGTTTGAATAATGCAGTTGTAATTAGGTGCTCATTTTTTTGCTAGAGAGTTTAATAATTGGAACTTACAACGAAGCCACGCAAAATATAGGGATAGTTATTTATAGAAGCTAGACCAGCGATCTTCGAATAACAAGTCACTGATTCTGTACTACTGAGGTACACTTGAAATAATAGTTTTGGTTGTCAGCTTAGGCATCGCCAGAGCTGTACAAGGTTCTGGTACTACTCAATCGAAGGCTGGACCAGCAGCGCGAGACGTTAAGTGAGTACGTTTGTCCATAAAGTTCTGCCTGCCTTTCTTATCTTCCAACTGATACAGATACAGTTTTTATTGCGAGTCTTTTCAGACATTTGCACCCATTCACCATCATGTGACAGAGCCTTTAAGGAAGTTTGGGAACGAGGACTGTGTAGACAAATGTTCATTAAAACTTAGAAGCTTAAAGAAGCCACAATAAAAGATTGTACAACATACCTTTCCCAAAGAACAAAACCATTATCGTTGATTGTGGGGACGGTGTGCACCGGGTTCAACTGCAATAAAGAGAAATATCCGCTGACAATTTTTCTATGTGGAGGATCGCTCGAAGCTCCTTTGAGCTCCATCAGTCATATCAGTAATATCAAGAACTCTATGAGATGACGCTGCTATGTTATTACAACCATGATAATGCCTTTGTGTGATGGCAAGGTTGTTTGTGTGATGGCAAGATTGTACTGCAAGAGCAGTAACTTCCTAGATAATTAGAAATGAATCCATGAAAAGTATTTGCCTTAAAATGCTTCCCGAGAACGTTGAAATAATTAAAGAAGAATGGTGGGAGTAGAGTCTAGTGTAGTGCGTTGCCACCTGCATAATCTAAGCAATCTCTAGAATTTCCCTTAAGTAAAAAAAAATGACTGGTCATCATATTTTCATTTTCAATCTTGAGAACTTAAAGTTTTTCTCACGCTGGCATCAAGCAGAAAAAAATAATAGAACTAGACAAATTCTTTCGATGCTCTAATTTTTTGCCGCCAACTCAAGCAATTATCTTGTTATGACAGTGGCTGCTTCTTTTAAAAATGTAACTTCCGTCACACCTATAGGTACTAATGCTACTACGGGTAAATATTCGAATACGTGTGGTAATATAATAATGCGGTCGTAAGTATTCGTACCAAATATAGCGACCACTAAGAGATACTAAAATTTAAAATTGAAAAAGAAAACTGATCATTGTCTGTGTGTTAGAAACCAGTTATAGTTTTTTTATTTACAAATTATTCTTAAGAATAATCTAAAGGATTAAGGGCGACATACTTAACGCTGTTGCCAACACCTTCACTCCTGCATTTTCAGGTATGTGTACTCTTTTTCTATACGCTATACGACTCGCAGGAAACGCATCGGCAAAGTAGTCGTGCTCTTACAGTCTTGGACAATGTCTCTGCCATGGCATTTCCTTCATTTTAAGGAACCTACATTCAGTATGGCGTGAACGAGGATCTTTTGTCGAGGTTAAACACTCTGTATATCCTAATTGCAATTTTTGCACCCGCTATCTATGCTACATTTGCAAACGTTTCGTTTACATTCACCAGTGCTTTGGAATTGATTTGTTTCGCGAATTTTTTTCACACATTTACTCTACTCCCCTAATGTAACAGCTTGTATCAGCCGTTCGGCACGACGTCCCTTAGAGACCATTGAATATCTTGTGTTGCTTAGGTGGTTTTATCTGCCCACACCCAGGGCACAGCTTCAGCTTCCAAGTATCTGCTTTCTCTGTCGCTCACAGTAATCAGCTGATAAAGCACTTGAACAATCGTCTGCATTTTCGATCATGCGACTCGAAAATTTCCTGATATCTGTCACAAATCTCAGTCCCGTCAAACTATACTAGATAGAGGCCAGCTCGTTGACTGTATGAAGGAACACACGATGCGTACAGGCTCACCTTGACAAACTCGGGGTTTAGGTGCTCCTTGGCCATGAGGTTAAAGTTGTTCAACTTGAGTTCGACGCCCAGTTTCTTGGCTACAACCCTGACGAATGTGCATGGCGGGCTTCCCGGAGCGTTGTACAGTTCCACAACCATTGTGCTTTTTCGTAGGTTCTCGCTGTCCGCGCGTACACTTGACTCGTAGAGTAAGTCTCCCCGGATTTTTCTTCCTACTGCCGGAGGTCCCTCGAGAAAGGAACGATATATAGTAGTTTTCTTATCACCCTCTATGCATTCTCTTTTAGGTGTTCAATTTGGTTCGAGATAAAAAGCACTGTACTTCGCACTGTATCTTTTTATGATAGTTTTTTTTTTCTTACACCGCCTGATAGCGGGTGACGCCTACCTCTCCTGCTAGGTTTGCGTGGAAAGCGGCCGTAGTGAGTGACGCTCTCAGTAACGCACCCCTGCGTATCTCGAGCGGGGAAGAGCTGATAAAGTATGAAAGAATAACAGAAAACAGCTTTCACCGCAATAGTCGAAACCTCGTAGGGTCAGACTGAATGAGGTTCCAGACATTTCCTTTGTGTCGTCCAAGCTGAGGCGACGTCTAAAAGATAAGCACGTTATGATAGTGAGACACCACGAGACACAGTCGCATGGTGCGTAAGCTAACCAGTGCAATCGTAGATAACGTGTATCGGAGTACACGTGACTGTGACTCAGCGTCGCTCGAGTAGTGCAGATGCCTCACGATAGCAAGATTTCAGCTTTCTGGTTTAATCAATGGGTCATAGCTCGGTCGTGTTTCGACATTTTCACCATTTTAAATAAATAACAATTGAGCTGATTGATACCGATACGCTCACTGGGATCAATGTTTAGCGCAAATAACCATAACGACACAATTAGAACAATAAAAAAGCTTCACATCTACTGACAAACTTCACGCGCCTATGTGAACAGAAGCCAGAAAGTGAACAAGTGAAATGGTAAAAGTGAGGGGAAAAGCAATGGCGCTAAGCGTCACGGAAGAAAATCGCTCATGAAAAGCCACCACAACAATGATTCGCTACAAAGTCCCTTTAAAATGTGAAACTAAATTTCCTTTTTTTATTTGTGCCATAGAAACAGCTCTTGATTGATTGATTTGTGGGGTTTAACGTCCCAAAACCACGATATGATTATGAGAGACGCCGTAGTGGAGGGCTCCGGAAATTTTGACCACCTGGGGTTCTTTAACGTGCACCCAAATCTGAGCACACGGGCCTACAACATTTCCGCCTCCATCGGAAATGCAGCCGCCGAAGCCGGGATTCGAACCCGCGCCCTGCGGGTCAGCAGTCGAGTACCTTAGCCACTAGACCACCGCGGCGGGGCTAGAAACAGCTCTTACGCATTCACAAGTAGGTTTCAAACAGAAGAAATCCTAAATATTTTTTTCAACTTCGTAACTAACCATTACTGCATTATACGCCTTAAAACACGGGCCAAATGGAGTTCGGGCGTTGGCCACCCAAGCAAAATGTATGTGAGTGCTCTAGCTGTGAGCTAGAGCAATCATATTGGCACGATTCGTTCGGAAACAGCCACTGACCCTTGAGCCTGATTCGTTTAAATATGTAGTACCAGAATTTCTCTTATGGTAGCGCAATTTCATTGATAGTCTCAATTGCAGTTCACAAAATAAAGTATACATGCATAAATTCGCAGCCTTCAATTTAAATGCGAAGCATTTGTTAGCGAACTTCGGTGACTTTGAGCGTATTTATCTATCTATATATCTATCCGCCTACGTAGTGGTGTTCTCGTTCTCCACCTCTTAACTTAGCGTGAATCAAAATTAGCATGGGAGGGTAAGACAGCTTGACGAATATAACGCCCTGGTCAAGACATAAAAGACGCCAAACCTGCGCTTAAGGCGCAGCACAGTCCCAGCGAAAGCTAGAAGAGCCGCCTTTAAAAACCTTTCTGAACGTTGATGGGGCAACGACTGCAAGCGCACTTGCTTGATACCCACTTCGACATTATTTAAAAAACATTTTGTTGTAGGCCAGCATTCGCTATGCAATTTTTTGTCATTTTTCTGCGAAGTGTGGCATCCGCTAAATACTTACAAGAAATTTTGTGCCAATTAATTATGCAATGGCTGACGATGATGAGGAATTATGCTTGAAATCGTTTATATATTAAATGCATGGCGGGCTTCCCGGAGCGCTGTACAGTTCCACGACCATTGTGCTTTTTGCTAGGTTCTCGCTGTCCGTCATTTTATGCTGTGTCACTCAATAAAAAAGCGTATGCGCCACAGTTTTATGTGAACAAGAACACGCTTTTGTAATAGGTTGGACAGCCCACTTGTTACGCTATTCACGTTGTGCGACGACTAATTGTTCTTTCGCTGTTTTAAAATGCTTTATAAGTCGTAATAATGCGATTGCTTTCCCGACATCAAGCCTGCCTACGGCTAGTTTGCCAACAAGTCACAAGCACCGGCGTGCCTCAGTGGTAGAATACTGGGATGGCACCCAGAAGACCCGGCTTCAAGTCCTACTGTGTCGTTGGCGCTAGGTTTCATTATTTTAATTTCGTACGATGTGGTTAGGGACACCGGTGGCGGCAGTGGTGACGGTAGCGGTGGCGGCGCCGGTGAACTACGGTGGCACGTGACCCGATTTATGATCCTATAACAACTTTCCGTGTAAAAACGTCGCAATTTCATCACGTACACATTCAAACACTTCCCGCCATACAGTGGCGGGAAGTGTTTGACCCACGGGCGGGCGGGTATTGACCCACGGACGGGTATGCGCCGCAGCTATGCTGGTATGTGCCACAGGTAATCGACACTTATATAGTGTCTACCCAGGAAAGAGAACACACATGGTCAATTTTAACGCTCGAGTGTTATGTATACCCGACATCGGTACCGTTGACCCGACGAATGCAAAGAATACATGTCAGGGTCCCAGCTAGAATCAAACCCAGGCGTTCTGCGTGGCAGTGAAGCATTTTACCAAAAGTTACGCTAGGTCTCGGAACGACTTCTCAAGTAGACGCTAGTCTTCGTGAAACGTAAATAGTGCTTGCGGTGCTGCCTACTCAACTTTATAAACATTACGTATGTACTCCTTTGATACAGCCGTCACGTCGGGTTGACGTCAATTGTGGTTATTTGCCACGCGCTGAAGTTGATTTATGTAGCAGTGTCCAGTGCCAGCATCTTCGCGAGCATCAGCGCTTCATATCAGCTTCTGGTGTTGCCAATACGCATGTTCCAGTTGGCATCGTTGCGCAAGTGTAAATAACTGGTCGTATGAACTTCAGAAACTCTTCAACGCAGGTCTGTGCATGCAAAATTTGTACACAATTTAGCGTCATTTTATGCAGTGTCGCTCAATAAAAAATTGCAACACAGCCACCTTCCCTCCGCATGCTTCGTATAAGGTCGATTCCCAGGTACGTGGGATCAGCCGAATTTTTTCGCCGCATGGTGAAGAGAACGAAAGAGCCTTGCGAGCTATTACGATGATGAAGGAGCAGCACAAATGATAGAACGCATAAGAACATAAGCATCGCACTTGCTGGCTGCCTTTATAAGGTGGTTGGATGGTCAGCCATGGTAGATAAATGTCTACGCTGGTCGGCTACTGACCCGAAGGGTCGCGGTTTCAGGGTCGCGCCGCAGCGCACGCATTCAGGTGGAGGCAAAAAGGTAGAGGGCTGTGTATTCTGCGATGTCAGTGCGCGCTGTGGAACAACAGCTGGTAAATGTTTCCGGAGCCCTCCAGTGCGAAATCCCTCATAATTATATACTGGTTTTGGGACATAAAACCCAAGATATTGTCATTAGGTAATGCGACACGCCATGTTGAGATGGCATAACTACAATGCGCGTTTTCGTCTGTACGCTTCGCTTACAGGTTCAACACGTTATGTGTTCCGTGTAATGTATTTTTTTTTGTTCCAGTAAGCATGCATCGATAGCTATTGAAGTCGACAATATAATGAACAGCTACCTGGTTCAAAGAGAACATAAAGAGTCAATACAGAAATGCTCCAAAGTGTACTTAACAAATATTAAAATTATTAAGAGGAGAGTTGACGCAATCAGTTGATGACGGTGTTCGCGGCGAGTTCGCGGATCCACCTTTACTGGTGGACAAGAGAATTTCATTTCCTCCAAATATCGTTTTCGTGGCCCCATTGATTTGTAGAGGCTCTGCCATGGCACTTTCACTGCGTATTTTTAGTCATCGTGGTTGCTATTGAAGGCACCTATTCCATTTTTTAAATGATAATTCGTATTTGCGCTCCAGGTTATCTCGGAATACGTCTTGCTGTGTTTTCTATGCTTGAATAACGAATTATTAGTGTTTAACATTCTTTCTACGCTTGTGCTTAAAGACCATGAACGTGTCATCCACTTGAAGCACAGCGGGAGCCGTGCGGTGCTGACGTGAGCACTGCATTCATGCAGACCTTTGCATATTCTCGGCATTGCGTTTCTCCTGGAAGAGTTGATAAGAGTGAACAATTATGAATGATAAAAGTGATGAGGTTCTTAGAAAGTGCAAGCGCAGGCTGACTTTCATAGTGGACATTTGGTCTTCTTGACGTGTCGGCATTTCCCATTTGGTGTGTGATAATCACACGAAGGGAAGACTCAATTTACATAGACATTGCCAGAATCAAATGTAGGCCTCGTCTGCAGAAAAATGAATATTTAGAGGGTCCAAACGAAACAAATCACTGCGAGGAAGGCTTGTGTGATTCTCCACGTCTATCTTTACCTTGTTTTCAAAGGAGGAGTTGTTAAGACGAGCTGAGCAGTGCGAACATAACTCTATTGTAATAATTAGCTGAAACATGGTATCTTCGTCCACATCGCCATTCTCACCTTGTTCATTTTCGTCTGACTCCCGAAACATGTGCGCCGATGCATCTGGCGTCTAATCCAATACTTTCCGTGGGGGAGAGAATTAGTACGAGTGAGAGAGAGAGAAAAAAAGATACAAAGGAAGTGAAAAACAAATTTTTGGGAGGAAAGTTCTTGACAAAGCGGGATTTGAACCCGCGTACCCGCAACCCGAAGACAAACGTGGCGACCAAATATGAATACGAGCACGCTGGCACACGATCACACAGCCTCGTATTGTGTAGTACAAGAAGGAAGTTGGAAAGAGAAGTGAGGGTTAAGCAGGGAAATTGGAGGGTAGCGAGGAGAAAAAAAAAGAACGGGAGAGTATACAGTCTAACTTCGAAAGGAAGTGGAAAATAGTGGAGGAGTGAGAAACAAAGAAAGACAGATAAAGAAAGAGAAAGATATGAAAAGAAAGTATAAACGTGATATAAAGCTGGAAAAAAGCAGGAAAGAAGAAGAACGATGATGAAACAACCTAATAATGAAGAATAGAGAAAAACGCAGAAAGCTATAGGTTAAAGAAAAACAAATAAAAAGAGGAACTGAAAAAGTGGAAAAAAAATAAAGAACGCCGCCCACTTTGTTAGAAATTGGTGAATCTGCCTCAAAAATTATCCCCCGTCGCAAGTTCCTTATTGCTAGAATTGAAATATACAAAACTTTGCGCTTCGAAATCGGCATCTGGCTGCTCTAACTCTTCTGGCACACAACTGCTGGGAGCCCAATCTCACCATCTTGGCTACGCTCTATACAACTGAGCGAGACTTAGAACACTTCACAAGCAATGCCTAAGCCGCTCAAAGAAGCGGCACACGTGTCTTTGGGTTGGTGACGGAAGCTTAAACAGACTCTGAGTGCCAAATAATTTTTCGACAGTCCCATACAGCTGCTGCGGCAGCTTCACTGCTTGTGCGCCGTCGTCGCCCAGTGAGGCGTCTTACGGATGCTGTTTGAATTACAACGAAAACCAACAGAATCATCTCCTAACGGCTCACGAAACCATGTCACTCTGTGAAGCCTAGATGTTTCTGATCGATTCGATGGTGCTCTCACCCTGCCTTGACACAGTGCATATATATTCGGTACGGTCTGGCCACTATATGAATGCGATTATTGACGCACGTCTTGTCATTGTGCACCGTCATCTATAGTGTCACGTAAGCCGATTCCTGTTGTCTCCTCACTAAGAGTCAAAATGTAGACATAAGCGTCATAGAGTCTAGTGGCCTGTACATTCCACTGGTGACCATAAGGTAAGACCAAAAGGCCACAAGGAAGGTCTACGTATAAAGACATCTTATTTTTATACATATGCTCTACTTTTATTAAAAGGAAATAACATTATGCATTCCCATGTATCAATCAATCCATCAATCAATACTTTATTTAACGTGCCCAGGAACAGAACTATGGTTCTGGTGCACACGCACGCAAAATAAAGCAATCAACATAACCAACGCTATATAACAGAAAAAAAATCAGATAAAAAGAGCGTAAACAAACAGACAAAAAAATCTGTGTGAAAGGAGAAGAATACAAGGTAAGACCAGAAACATGGATTGGCAGTGAAAAATAAAGGGGAATATACACATCTATGTAGAAGACTTCCTCAAAAACAGAAAAGGAAGGAATCTGTACACGGTGACAGTGCAAAGCTGAGATAAAAACATTGACAGTGTACTGTCCCAAACATCACCAAAATAAAAGTTAAAATTTTATATAATTCGTATTTTGTAAGCAGAAATGTCTTGAAAGAATTTGGCAAGTGCATGAATTGGTCGATTCTTTCTTCTCAATTAGCTTACGCGGAATCGAAAAATTTACACTACTGAGAAGCAATGGGCAGGATATCATAGCGTGAAGTAGTAGTAGTTTCTGAAAAAATAACAGGTCAACGCGATATCGTCGGCAGTGAAGTGAAGACAATGGTAATGATCTGGCAGTGTTAGAACGAGACCCAGAGTCATTACTAGCAAAACGACTGTAGTCAATGCTTATGAAGTTTTTCTGGACACTCTCAGAAGAGTGACTGCCAGATTTAGCAATGCCACTCTAGGTCCAAGATGCATACTACAGTTGAGGAACACATATTGCGGTCTTCAGTTCAAGGTTGCCTGAGAACTGAATTCTTAAGAAATTCTGCAAACACAACCGAGAAAGCGATGGGCTGTAATAGCAGTACGTTTAGTGTGCGCAGAAAAATTCTGAATACTATTAAAAAGCACATAAAAATCACTGAACTCATAAACCTTACACAATGACACAGTATTGGCCAAGTGAGGAAATGACATGATGAATGTTTTGCGAAATATGCTCATAAACTTGATCTTGCAGGTATTCAGGGAAAGGTTATTTTTTTCACACCATTCAGAGGAAGAACAACATTCAGACCAAGTGACAGTAGAATATTCAGAGCAAACTACAGCATTTAACTTAACAATTTTTTTTAAATATCTCGATGTCATCTGCACACAATAAAAAAAAGAATAATGAATTGCAAAAGAAACCTCGTTAACGTAAATAAAAAAAAGAAGAGTGGGCCTTATACCAAACCTTCAGGGACCCCACTTGTAACTTTGTACAAGGAAGACATTCAGTCATTTACGGCAATGTAACGTAATCTATTAGGCACTTAGCTATGCAAGAGATTCAGAACAGACGAGTGAACATAAATGTTTGCAAGTTTAACCAAAAACAGTGAGTGGCTGACTACGTCAAAAGCCTTGCTCAGGTCACAGTGGATTACGTCAATCTCTCCTCTCTGAAAAGTAGGTGGGATGAATTGAGTCATACAATTCGCAAGATTTGTGGTTGTTCAGCGGCCAGGAAGTAACGCGTGTTGACCACAAATCAATGGATTTTTCACGCTAACATAAAATATGCCATGAAGAGTCAGCTCAAAGGTTTTAGATGTGTCACACAGTAGAGAAATCGAGCGATAATTGGAAACATCAGTTTTGCAACCCGACCGAAATACTGCAAAAACGCGAGCAGTTTTGCACATGCTGGGAAATGTGGAAGCATTCAGACAATTTATGAATGTTGCAGTCAGCACTGGGGTAAATTTACTACCATAATCCTTTAGTATGAAGCGATGCCATCTGGGCCACCCGATAAGAATGGTTTTGAGCGCATAATGCATGAGCAGATGAGCTTTTGATCCAGTGACAGACCACTAGATGTGCTAGTTTCCTTGTGTTGCTGTCGTTTTCGAGTCCTAGAATCTGAGTCTTTATAAAGGGATGAAAAATGGTTTGCGAAACAGTCAGCAACGTCCTTCATTTCGACACCATTCGAGTACAGTAGCCGAAAGGACTTCTTTATTTTGTTTGAACGTTTGCGTGGATATTTCTAAAGCTCAGCTGGGCTTTCATAATAATAATAATAATAATAATAATAATAATAATAATAATAATAATAATAATAATAATAATAATAATAATAATAATAATAATAATAATAATAATAATAATAATCATAATAATACATCTATTGTTATTATTGTACGCTACCATTATTAAAGCAAGCATAGTCATAATAAATAGCATTGCCTATCTAACGGTATATCAGTGACATGACGCGGCGAAGTTATTTATAGTAATGCGTATGCAGGTGCTAGCATTTTTTCAGCCGCGTTAATCCATTGAAAGTATGCAATAATAATGGCAACACTTTTTGTGTTAAATTACAACGGTATTCCCCATCGTGTACACCGGCTAGAAGTATGCTTTGATCCTCTTCAATAAATGTGGTCCAGATTTAGGAGTTGGTTTAACGGAAAGTGCGTTGTCGTCGGTTGTCAAGCAATACAGATGAGACATTATGATGATAAACCTCTGGGAGGTTAGGGGGCACTTTCATGGAGTGCCCCTAAAGGGGGGATCCTGACCTTTTTTAACACCATGAACAACGCAACTGGTAAGTGATATAGTCGGCATGCATGTATTACCAGATTTCTGCCTTAAAAAAGATTCTGATTGAGCACACACATTCTTTTTTGCGTATTGCAAATTGTAAATATTGCAGCTACAGCTGTGGAGTCCACAATCGTGCAGCAAACGAAAAAGCATCTTCATTACCACTGATTAAAAAGGAGAACGTGGGTAAACAGACCGCGGATAGTTTTCGTTTTTTACCGAATTTGCCAGCTTTTGCACTAAACCGGAGAAACACTGGTTTCAAGAAATGTATTCATCATATGTACACAGTTATTGGCATCGAATACGATTAACTCCATAGAATAAACACTGGATAAACGCCCTTCAAGTCACTCAGCGTCGAAGTCAATGATTTCATGAAAAGGTGCTTCAGCGTCTACAGCGTCTTCTTGTTCTTTTATCTCATTCTTACTTGCATTGGCTAGGTCACGGACGTATTGATAAGTTTCCCAGCAAGAATGTGAGTGGGACCATTCGGTATATTATCTCCAGAGTATGTTCCACATCGATCTGACAGACATGAGAGACCAGACTACAATCGAGACGTACTCTTGAGAGAGAAATTTTCTTCTATCACGCGAATAGAAACGTTGTGATTGTCTGCCGAACAGCAGTACGTATGGGTGTTGCCGTCATGATAAGAAATTCAAACACGTTCTGTTTGACTGGCCTCAGTGTTGTGTGCATTGTCGACCATTAGGCATTGAAATGTTGCTTTGCCTGGGACTTAGAAGTGTGGCAGCTTCGACTAGTTGGTATGGCATGACGATAGTTATAGCGCGAGAACAAAACGACGACACAGAGACAAAAAGTACACTCGTGTCTTTCGTGTCCTTCTTGTCTGTGTGTCGTCGTTTTGTTCTCGCGCTATAATTAGCATCGTTTTGCCTGGGACACCGGCAACCACCTCACCGAATCTTATGAATGTTGACTCCTTAAGGCTTCGTAGCACATACCCGCAAAGGAATTGTCTTGATTTCAGAGAAAGCGAAACAAGCAATGCCATATTTGTCCTCATTGAATCCTATTGTGCGGGAAACGTTCATGTGATAATTTAGCCTGTGACTTTGTCATTGTCTGCTATCGTCTTTGTTTTGCCTGTCCGCCATTATGCTTATGGTGTGCCTCATGTGTTCTAACACGTTATTGCGCAAACTTGATGCATTGTTATCAACAACATTGTTATGCAAGCTTAAGGTTTGGAGATTTGGTGTTTACAACGTGGCAAGGTTTCACAATGCTATGTCTATGACTCGCAAAGGCCACAGATGCAAAATAGGATGGCGTCTTCGTCTTTAATGTTTTCATCTAAGATATGTGCAAGGTTGTTCCGTCTTTTGCCGATAACTGTCCTTGTTAACGATTGTTTCTTTTCCTTTCCTGTTTCAGGTGGTATGGTAGGGTGAACAACACGAAAAGTCAAATTTGCAATTTTGATCGCTAAAAATTCGCTGCACTCTGAAGAACAAACCTGTGGAAGCCCATCGTTGAGCGGCTGCTCCAAGTGATTTAAATACTGCGTCAAAGTGCGCCGCACGCCCTCTGGCGTAAGCAGTTCGCGCACCTAAAGCTTCATTTTTCACGAATTAAGTTTTTATAAATATTTTAACTTTACTGCACCTTTTTCTGAAGAAGTGCTGAATCAATTCTGATAAAACTTTGCATGCATGAGCCTCATGGAGTCGAAAACAGTCTGAACTACAAAAGATACTAATAATGTAATAAGTGAAGCTGTAAAAAAATTCACAGCATGATGCACCCTGGAATGCAGATACTTTACTTTTTTTAACAGTATCTCACTAAAGGATGTCCTATTTCATAAGTTGAGATATAGCCTACGTGTATATGCAATGACACGGCTGCATACCTTTATATTTTTTCGATGGTTGTCGAGGAAAAGTACATTGAATAAGTGAACCAACTTCAAAATCTGGCAGTGGGTCATAAGAAGGATAGGCAAAGTAGGGATATAAAGGGTATCACGTTATACTCAGCGGTATTTTTTGTGAGGGCATGAAATTTTAAGGTAGTACTTGCAGCCGATCCGGCAGCCGGGAGCAGACATGACTTTGTCGTAAACGCACAAGGTAAGAAATGCTTCTAGTGAGCGGAAATTCTAACCACTGCATCTTCAGTTTCAAGGATACCCGTCATTCTTGCTTTCACGCTTTGTTGCCCTTCACTGCTTGACTCGGATAGGAACGTTCTTGAGCTGTACTATGACAGCGGCTTATACTTCAGTGTCATGGTCAGCATTTTGTACGATGCCATTCTGGAATCAGCACACACGTGTGAGATAAAGAGATATGTTCTATTCCTAATGTAAATAAATGCTAGTGTTATATTGAATAAAAGTTTAATGTAGTGCCTCCATTTCAAGCAGCATTGTATACAAGCCCGACCATACTGAATATTCTCTTCAATATATAATAAATGCGATATGTAGGCGAGTGAAACAAAACACAGAAAAAAATGTCTTGGTGAACGTGCACAAAAACACTGACGATAAATAACGCTTACTGTGTGATATTTCACAATTCGCATAATAAATGCTGTCTGTAAGAAACTGGAACGACACACAGAAAAATGTCTTGGTGATTGTGCATGAAAACACTGAAAATAAATACCGCCCACTGTGTGATCCTTCACAATTCACAAAACTTCTTTAGGGTCGCTGTTACGCGGAGTCTTCACGATTGTGCTAGGCCACCCACCAATGTGTCGGGCTACGCGAAGCAACCTGATGGATGTATTCTACGCTCTCACTCTGTCAAAAGAATGAAAAGGCGGTGATGAGTGTGAATGGCGGGCACTTGTGCGTGAGCCAGATATTATGCACATTGTACCTAAATGACTCCTGTGCACACTTAAACAATAATGAGGGCAGTTTTACGGCAGCATTTGTAATCTACATAGGTTCTGCGGAGAAGCGTGAATTGCCTATATGAGACCAGCGTCCAGTAGATGGCTTCTAAAGTAAAACGTTGAGTGGAACTTCAAATTTATTTTCTAATGGTGTATATCACTTCACTATCCGTAGAGAACATGGATATCGATACATCCAGCATCTGGATTGGCTGAAATATCTGTGACAAACTATACGCTGCACATGTAGTCCTGTTCGTGTTATTCGAGTGCACCACAAGAAATCGCATAGCGGTGAAATGTCCTACAGCAAACAATTTCAAATAGACTGACAATTTTTCAAGCATACTTGTCAAGTGCGTTTCCGTAATTACGGTGGCTTGTAAGAAATATTGATCAGTGTACGAAGAAAGAAATAAACAAGCGGGTAACTATGTCTTTCTTGGTAAGCTCTGATACAGTAGATCACATTGAGTGCCATCAGGTACTCTCGTAGTACTGTCATAGCTTATGCAGTCAGAGTGACCATAACAAAAGTTATCTAAAAAACGTGGCGGTTTGTATACAAGCGATCGGTGCAGTAAAGGAAGCTACTGCTTGAATAAGCGGAACTCTAGAGCCACTGGAAAGCTTTCGAAGACCTGCAGTAAAGCTCCGTAACTTTCAGACTTTCGGACGGTTCTTGGTGAGCACCCAGTGACGTGTATGATTTTCGTTGCTAGACCAAAGAACATTGCTAACAGCTGCTATTCTAGCCGGAAAAGTGTCGCGTAAGAAGGCGATGCCCCCAGCTGACTTCACTAGAAGGCTTCTTTGAGGTGCCGCATACGGTCAAGAGCCCTGTCGGAACCATCTCAGAGTTTACTCCAAGTTGCCTCTTTATGACTACAGACACATATAGCTGGCCTGTTTTTGTTAGAGAAGAGCTAGCACCTTGACATTGCGTGAGCGATAATCAACTGGTAGGTCAGCCATGATGGCGTTGGTGTACAGCCGAACAATGGATTTGAAGGGGTGTACAAACTCGTGTTATCACCTGCCATAGGTGTAGCCAAGCAAGGCTCGTGGGTTATATTCACGGTGTTTGCCCACTTATGTATCTAAACTACTTTGCTACCAATTTACAACTCGTAAATTATAGTCGACCTAGTTTATTTGGCGAGCATATATAACGCTCGAACGAATACGCACGTGAACCTAAACGAATTGGTTCATATTCAACTGCGACATTCATGCACTTTTTTGTTGGGCCGTCACAATGCTATAAAAGTAGCGTGATCCAAACGGGTCACGTGACGCACACAGCACCATCAGTGTTTGGGTCAAGGGGTCAGGCCACAGTGAGGCATTACTGTCAATTAACTGCGAAAACTTTGTCATGTTTGCGCTGCAACACTGATTCAATAAGTCCTTTGAGTGAAACAGATGAATACCTACAGCTACGTACGTAGATACAGGCACACGTGATGTTAAGGTGACTGTTGAGCAGAAGTCATTTATCCAGCACACTGAGAGACTCCCTTGTTTCTTACCTGAAGTACCCGAACGAGACGGGATATATATAGGACGCATCCGGAAAGCAACGCGGCAGCACTTGTCAAAGAGAAGATATGACGTGATTTTTCAACGGTGAAGTGCAACGGGAAATCTAAACGGTACAAGTTTGATCAGTGATTGAAGTTTCGAATCTAAGAATTTAATCAAGTTCTCTGGTGGTTTTCTTAGTAATTCTATACGCAGTTTACGACTTTATTTCGATGTTCATAAAACTTCGATGTCATAGCTTAGACCACAGGGCCTACTAAAGATGCCTAATATCACGTGTGATGAAGCGGTGAGTGTGAGAGGACGTGCGTTTGGTACTGGCAATCAAATAAAGCATTGAAGTGGCCGTGACCTGAAGGAGGAGTTTGCGTCTTGGGTGTGTGAGTTCGCTAAGCATAAAAGACTGTCTATCCCACTGCAAAACTACACCATAAAATGCAATGGCGGACGCAGTTCAGCCCCCCGGGGCTCGAAATATTGGTAGCGTTGTGGCACAACGGCGGAGACGCGTGGCAGGCAGGTATGTCGACAGGATTGTGTACCTGTTGGCCGCAAAGATCGGAACAGACATATAGTTGCGAAAATGCCTCCTTGGTCGCTTACTTCTCTACATACGGTAGATAGTGAAAGCTGATGGTCTTGTTCACAGCCTGTGGTAGCAGCTGTGTATACCTTATAGGCAGTGTCAATGCTGATAACATGTTAAATACAGTGGTATTACCAACTACGAATTACTTTGTTCTGTAACTGTGCGTCTGCAATTTGAAACTGTAAATTTGCTTCTTTTGTTTGTAGCCTGTAATTGTAGGCACATACCCACTCTGTGGGATTGGCCAAGAAAACACAAGGTTTCCTATGGACGCTAACTGCACAACTGCTTGCCAAAAAAATTGGTGTACAAAAAAAGAAGACATTATAAAAAAAAGATCCAAGGAGTGAAAAACTAAACACAAGAAAAATAAAGAAAATAATCGCTATTACACTACCGATAACATGACTTTTGGAGCCTACTAGATAGCAGAGCTTTCCAAACCCTATTAATTTGCGATGTATGCGTTATATTTATTCACAATTTGAAAATTATTTCCGCACTCCTTTTTTTCGTATATTTGTTAACGCTGTCATGATGTTGTAATTTGTTGAGCGGCTTGAATGAAATTACACACCACATCGAATACACCTCCATGGCAATGTCCCAAAACTGAAGCACCGTAATTTATAGGAGTTTCTGTGACGAAATTTAAACCTAGATTGGCAAAACGAAATAGCTAGTAGTCTTTTCCCAATTACTGCGTAGTTTCGGCATAATATAAAGTGATGTTCAGTAGCTGCCAATTCTTCGCAGAACTAACAAAGTGGGGAAATCTGATTCATCAGAGCAACTCTGTGTAAATAAAAATTTAAAGGGGGGACACGCCATGGGAATCTGGAAATAATAAATTCATGTTTTTTCGACTTACTGCACTGAGGTTTCTATAGAAGTTTGCGGTGCTGAAAATGAGTCCACTTTGTGATATTTTCCAACCTATCTGTAAAAATAAGAAATTTTCTATATCTTATCCCTGCCAAGTATTCAAACTCAGGAAGATGTGAAATATTGGTTCATCAAGTCATGCCTGCGCAAAAGAATATGCCAGTTCATTTATTTCCAACTCTGGAAGTTCCAAAATTATTAGTCCATCAAGTGATGATCACGCCAAAAAATCTGCCAGTTCACTTAATTGTAACCCGCAGTGGCCGCGGACCCCCACTAATTTTAGTAGTTTTAACTGCGGTGGTGCTCATGTGCGGAACGCAGCTAAAGTAAATCTGCTTTAATAATTTCACTGGTTTCGTTCGAAAAAAGCTTTCTAAGTGCTCAAATAATGGCTACAAGCTCGGCTTCAAATATAGAAGGGAAATCTGGATGCCTTACTGAGAAAGACCAGCCAAAGAAATCAGAGACACGTCCTATAGCTGCGTTTTCATTGTTCACAGAAGCATCTAAGGCTATCGCGTTATTTTTGTCTGCATATACCAGGTAATCCTTTTATATAATGCTCAAGCATTTGAGAGATGGCAAATTTAGAATTTGGGGTGAAGAATTCATCATTTTTTATACTAATGTTGAAGGCTGATGAATTTGTTTCAATTACCGTTTTAATAGCTACATTCTTGGAATCCCATGTCTTCTTAACAAAAGTTATCTGAGGTGCACGAAATTGTAGCCAATGAGCAAAAAAGGAGTCAGAGTCACTGGTAAATGCATACTCTGATTTTCGAGCCGGTAAACTGTAAAACTTGAAAGAGGTTTGAACTGTTAAGATGCGGAATCGACAGAGGCGTGTTGGCAAGCGCACTTCCTGATACATTGCATTAGTCGCCACGAACCTGAGAAGCCCCAAGCATCTTCGGAGGGCTTCTCGCTCTAACATTACAAGAGGTCTCTTTTTATAACCAGCACCGCCCGAGAATAATACGCACCAATATTCGAGTATTGGGTGCATGTACAATTTATATAACATTAATCTCGTGTCTCTGCGCTACCCGTCTTTTCTGTTACTTAGCCTGCGTAATTAATCTGACAACCGTTGCGCCTCTGCTGCTATATATTCCATGTGTGGGCTGCGGTTCAGCTTTTCATTAAAAATCATGCCTAAGTACTTGACTGAATCTACTTGTGGAATGAGTTCCTGATTATATAATAAAGAAATTGAAATTGAATCTGCTAGGGGAACACTAGGAGCGCTCTTTTACTGATGTTTGATGAAAATGATGTTGACTGCAACCACATTCGTTGAATATCATATATTTGCAATTTTTCGATACATTAGGTAACTGCAAAATCCTACATACTTCGTCTACCTTTTTCGGCAACGTTAAGATATTATTACGAGTTAGAATTTATAATAAATCTACCCGCCACGACCACCTATCACCAGGAGAAATGCGAGTTTTAAAACAGTGGATGATATAAGTGCACTGCCAGTAAGAAGAAAGGGCCTGGAATTTATTCGAAAAGGGTAAGCCATAGCGTACAGGCATTTAACAACTTTACTTGAGAGTAAACAAATGAGTTCCGTCCAGTTGACCAATCGTCAAGTGCCAGGTTTTGGTTACGTGTTTACTGAGAAGTGAGATCATCTGTTCTCGTGACAGCCTTCAAATGCAGCATTTCCTTGAAATATAAATAAAGTAGAGGTCACACGACAGTTGTTCGTCTAGTTCTCCTGTGCGGCGAAGGTGAACACAATTGATTCCATATGGTAAACACAATCTCTTCCATAAGAGGCCTACTCTTTAGGAACTTGCTCGGCAAGCTTCGTATGCTCGTGCATTGTCCAGCGGTGGCTGGCGTGTACACCAGTGTTGCCAGTGTACACTTCTCCGGTCACTCTTTACGGTGTCTTCTCCGGTGATTCCAAGAATGCTCACTTGAAGGCGTGCCACCACCGAAGGCGTCACTTTTCGATGGCCCGTGTGCTCGCCTCCTCGCGAGTACGTCGACTTCATTCTCGTCGCTTCGTTGGTACGCGTCAGCACGGGACAAGTTACTATGGTAAGTGTTATGCTCAGGTACCGATATCCCCCAAAGCCCCCTCACTTGCTTGCTCTCAATCCTGTTGAAGAACGCCTGATAGCCCCACGTCTGCCATTTATGAGCGTTAGGCATTTGACTCACGGCAACGACCAGCTTAGCAAAAATGGGCAGGTGGTTATTGTGCCAATACACGTGGCCAACGCTGTGTAATGCCGGTCGCTGAACATGCAGACAACGCTGCCTTCAACGTACCTATCACCACCATGTGCCGATTCGTTAGCAAGCCTTTTTGAAGAAATAGTCTCGCCAAGAAATGCACCCTGCCCCTTCGAGCGAACTTCTCTAACATCATACGCTTTGCGGATATGGTGGTGATCTTTTTCTTCTGCACTAAAGCCGGTGCAAACTAACTCCCTACTGCTCTTGTATAGCGTACGCCCTACTGCAATATACTACAGCACGGAAATGCACCAGCGTAACAGCATTTTTTCGAGGGAGTCAAAGGGAAATTGGAGAAAATATTATATCGCAGTGGAGGCAGCAACGGTCACTGCAACCAAGCGATATTTTTCTTGTTATGGTGCGCTATTCTCTTGGGATATTGTTCGTGTAAATATTACTAATCGGTATATTCAGTGAAAGAAATAATGAATACATTTCAAAAACAGTGCATTTAGCTCATCTGAAACTATCAAGTTTTGAAAATGTTATCAAGAAGTTCAAAAAGGGATGTTTTATTGTACGGGTAACATGTAAATAAGGAAATGAAACAACGAAAACAGATAAAAGCAGTGTTTGGTGAAATCAGACCGCAGGAATATCAAAACAATAGTTGTACTATGATGCTACTCAAAATTACCGCTAAAGCTACGCAATCTAACACCATAGGCACCAGATTTACTGCGTAAGATTAGTATGATGTGAACCTCTATTACCGACAATTGTTCTTCAAAAAAGTCAGGGAAACTAACTTTTTAGCAGGTTGACAACTCACCTAATCCAGTTCTACGACAACCTCGCTGGGAATTTGGAAGCTTGTTCAGTTCCAACTTACAGTTGATAAATTAACCAAAAAATTCTCGAACATTCCTAATCACACTGCTGTTTCTTATGCCCGAATGCCATGTTACGTAACACTCCAACACGCCTAATTCATCACTAAATAAGCGTTTGCACCACCCAAGGGGCCGTAACCTATAAATGTCGGTTCAATACCTACATAACTGCTCTAAATATACCATTATGTCTCGAGAAAATACTAAAACAATAGGCACAAGTACCAGAAACTAGTACGATATTCTCATATAAGCAGTAAAAATACTAGTATCTCATTTGAATGTTATTCTATAAATGGTGTTTCCGAGATAAGGTGCGCGTCAGTTATTGTTCATTCATTTACCAGTTCCTTAAAAAGTGTAAGATGGAACGATCTTAAGCATACCACTACACGTACATGCTAATCGATGCCTTCATAAGGGGGCCCCCTCATATTATGAAAGCAACAAATAGTTTTTCATTGCATCCTACTCCTCACTAAATCTTGAAATAACAGTAATTTTCCTAAAAACTTCATTTATTGTTTTATGATACTCACTTAAATCGGAGGACACGTCAGCTTCAAAAGGAATGACAAGGAAGAGGAAGTGTGGTTAGAATTTATTACACTGGCTGCCCATTTTCCACCTATTCATTACCGAACCACATCCCCTATAAGTAGTAGCAAATTATTAGAGCACGTAATGTTACGAATCTCACCGAATTTTGAGAGGCTGACTCAGTGATGTCTTGTTCAGAGAATTTTCTCTTTTTGGGGGGGGGGGGGGGGATTTTCACCTGTCACTTTGAATCAAAGGCAAAAAAAATCTTCGTGATATTGCACAGAATTTCAGGAATGGTTAAATTCACCTTTGAAGATTGATAATTAGTGGTCAAAATGCTCCTCCATCTGCTGTATTGGTTCTGACGCATGAACCACGCGAGCATGGTCTTTGAGATTTGTTTCTGATATTTACGTGGAGCACGTGGAGCAATTTATAGTTCACTAGCAGCTTTAAACTTGAAGCCCACAATGTGCGGTGTATCAACAGTATATGAATTAATAAGGGCATGCTGTTGTTGTGCGACATTGTAGGGGCTAGTCATGATTTCAAAAGTCATCAGTATGGGAGAAACGTTTAGTTATATTATGTGTGTGCATAAATGGGGTTAGAAATTAGTACTGTTGGGCAGAAAATATGGCTAGAAATTTTGTCAACATTTGCAGGGAAAAATTCTCCAAATTCAGGTTTATCATGTCTACGATTAGGAATTATTTGGCGTATTACGGAACATCACTGGGCTAACTCCTGCTTCACTGATGCTCAATATTGTTTAAGAAAATTTTACTCCTGGGAAAATAAGCTTGCTGCTTTCAATCAGCTGAATAAAATCACCAAGTGCTCGTACTGCGCTGTTTGGTGAATTTCCGTAACCTATAGGTAAGGTGTCTTATGAACTGCTACTCTTTAATTTAAACCTGCTGTATCGATCCTTCAGACATGACTAGAACTTTTCGTCCCTAATTGCTTCCGCTGCGTGTTCCCTTGAAATTTTTAGGAGCGAAGCTCCTTAAGGCGTGGGCTGTGCGTCCCCTGTATGTAGCCACCTCTCGTTCAGTTCTAAGTATTACGCTAGCCACCGCCCGATCTAAAGGGTACAGCCATATCCATCCGTCCATCCGTCCGTCCATCCATCCATCCATCCATCCGTCCATCCGACCATCCGTCCGTCCGTCCGTCCGTCCGTCCGTCCGTCCGTCCATCCATCCGTCCATCCATCCGTCCGTCCGTCCGTCCGTCCGTCCGTCCGTCCATCCATCCATCCATCCATCCATCCGTCCATCCGTCCGTCCGTCCGTCCGTCCATTCGTCCGTCCGTCTGTCCAAAAGATGCAAGATGTTATAAACTAGACGGCAGTACGTGTAGTTGATTATGAAAGATGCGAGGTGTTATAAAATAGTAATGATGCCACATATGGCGCGTGTCATCGTTCGATATAGTGCGGCGACGTACGCTAGGGGGAGCGTTGCAATAAAATCGAGAGGGGCAAAATGTACGGAGGATCCATGGTTTACCAGGTTTACCTCCGGAGCTTCGCCCACTCATCATCATTCACTTCGTGGATATGGCGGCATTTTTTTTTCACTTGTACTGTTCCAAAAGTTTAATGAGTTTGATCATTGCCTATGTTCATGGTCGGCTCACGTACGTCCTCCTTGCTTGACATTTATTGGGGAGGCTCATGGTGTCCTTAAGTGATCCTTGTCACTTTCTCCTGCGCGGGCCCTCCTTCTTGAGATGAAATAAAATTGAATTGAATGGAACTCAATTGAACTGCTAATGATCATAATTCCCCACTCGATGAAGCAAACTCAGATGTGTCACAAGGTACCGTGTAGGAAGGTGGATCACTTCTTCTATGTAGCAATGATGCAAATTCTTCAATAAATATACTTAAAAAACTTTACTGTTGGGTGAAATGGTGCTGACGTTAAAATCATCGTGAAAGCGCAACTAAACCCAACACAAAAGAAGAAACAGACGAGGGCAGGCGCCTGTCCTTGTCTGTTTCTTCTGGTGTGTTGCGTTCGGTTGCACCCTAAAGATGGTTTCTTCAATAACTTTGAACATCCTTCTGCCTGCGTGTGTTTCTGTTACATATAGCGAAATATTGCTAAGTTAATTATTTGAAAACCCTTCAAGCTAGTTGAAATGTTATAACTGACCGATGCAAGAATGGCTTCGTAAAATCGATTGCAGTAATAAATGTAACATAGTGCACGTCTCTGAGGCAGCTATATCACTAAAGCCTCAACCAGTTTTCGCTTACATTCGCTTATGTCATAAACGTGTCTTGCCGTGCACAACACAATTAGGTTAAGTTGACCACAAGTACGTTAGTAACAATGCTGATTGCATGCTTGGTCACTTACCACGTAACTTTTTTGAGGCCCTCTGTGCTTTAGGACAACTTCCTTGCAACACTGGTATACGTTTTAAATTTTAGTATTCATCTGCAGTATGAGATGAATACTCAAATCCCAGCCATGCCAGGCTTATCACATGTCCGTTCGATTCGATCAGTAGCTAAGGTGCTAGGCTGCTGCCCTGAAGATCGCAGGTTTGATTCTGGTCACAATGGTCGGATTTCGGTGGAGGCGAATTGGTAGATACCTGTGTCCTATGCGATGTTACTGCAAGTTAAAGAACACCACATCTTCGGAATTTCCGAAGCCTCTTACTACGGCATTTATCATAATCTTATTGCGGTTAGAGGACGTAAAACTCCAGATAATATTGTTACGGGAAGGAGACTGACTCAGAGGGGTAGTCACCGATGTATATACAGCCGGTTAGGCGAGCAGCGCCAGCCACACAGATTAGCTGGTGCCAGTCTATCTGCTTTGTCTTCTTTAGCTCTATGCACTGGCACGTAGCATGACCCCCGGTGACGGAGGCACCGTCCCAGTGCTTTAAAGGTCGTTATCTGACGCATTATTGTAGGGCTTGATCCGCGAGACGTGTACAATATCACTGGGCCGCATAGTAGATGATGATGGACAGATGGGGCTGATCTCGTAGGTGACAGGTGTTACTTGACGCAATATACGGTAGGGTCCCGTGTAATGAGACAGAAGTTTTTCGCATAGGCTCAGCTGACGATGAGGGGACCAGAGTAAAACGAGGGTACCGGGAGCGAAATGTACGTCTCTATGTTCCGCACCGTACCGACGGCATCGTACCGACGTCATCGGGTAGTCAGCGATGTATTTACAGCCGGTTAGGTGAGCAGCGTCAGCCACACAGATTATGATGAGGATGATGATGAACCTTTGGCTTTGCTGGCACTCGCCCACAAAGGGGGATCGGCCAAGAACCGGGTGGCAGGATCATCAAGTGTGTTCAATCAGGCATTCAGGTAGATTCGTAGCCGTAAATAATAACAATTGGCTAACAGGGTAATCTCTTTGTTGCCCTTATGTACTCGCACACAGCAGAGAAAACCTCCCTGTGGCTACAACCTAATGTAATCCCTCAGAAGGATAAAATTAGTTTCACAGATTAGTTCGTGCCAGTCTATCTGTTTTGTCTTCTTCAGCTGCATACACTGGCACGTAGCATTATCAATATATTAGCCATATCACCTATCTTGATATAACACAAACAACTGTGCTCAATTAAACCTTTTTAACAATAACAGTGCAGTTATTACAACTTCAATGAAATAAATGACCTGACAGTTATTTAATTGACTAACCAAGGCAAAGAAACCATCTTTCGCTTTTTCATTAGGATATTCTACCATTTATTTATTGATGACGGTTTTGCACTCCGATTCAAATACATTGAAAACATGGGGATCATTCATCAAATGGCAATATTAGTAATTTCCAGTAAGCCTTTCTTTGAATCGTCTGTTCCCCGTGAGTATCAGGAATGACATTGTATTTCCTTGAGTTTCCCAACCATAACGGAGCCCCGCCGCGGTGGTCTAGTGGTTTAGGCACTCGGCTGCTGACCCGCAGGTCGCGGGTTCAAATCCCGGCTGCGGCGGCTGCATTTCCGATGAAGGCGGAAATGTTGTAGGCCCGTGTGCTCAGATTTGGGTGCACGTTAAAGAACCCCAGGTGGTCGAAATTTCCGGAGCCCTCCACTACGGCGTCTCTCATAATCATATAGTGGTTTTGGGACGTTAAACCCCACATATCAATCAATCAATCAACCATAACGGACAAGAGGATTTTCCGCGAGACATTCGCTAACATTAACAAACAGGGGGCTTATTCTTTTACATGTAATCACCACCCATGTTTGCATATTTTGTTTTTGTCTCAAACTAGTTCTACCTGCTTTTATGTTTGAGCTTTACCTTAACTTACAATGCGCACTTGTTCTTTGCAGTTAATAAACTTCAAACACATTACCTTACTCTTCCGTGATATTTCCCGAGACGTTATCAAATTCATTATTAAACTAATATTAACTACTGTTATTAGGCTTGCTCGACCAAAGACCACCGCGTATGGTTCCATGCTCGAACGCAGCGTAGTGAGCTCACCACCGCTGAGCAATAAATTACCGCTACGACTCCCGAGTCCCAAGTTTCAGACAGTGTTTATGTCGCTTCATCTGAGTTGTGTCTTCCTTGCGCTAGCCTTCTTTCTCCATCTAAAGCGCACAATTTCTGTTAGAAAGGTGATAGCGATAAGCCGTCTCAACGATAATTCAAACCACATATCAGACAATGGTTTTGTTACAGGCAGATGTTTCTTCGCCAGGCCGTCTTATCGAGCTCCCATTGCTTGCGTTAACAATCCGTGTGATAAAGCCACTATCATTTGCCAGTGTGCATGTGCACTCTGGCAAATAGTAAAGCGTGCTTTGTCATCATGCCTGAATAGAGTGAACCTCAAAGTGGAATGTCACTATGGAACACCTTGCTAATACCTCGAGCTGTATCGGTATTACTTTTTTGGCAACTAAAGGCCACTCTGAAGAAGCGCCTTGAGTTCATTTTTTCGGCGTTCTTAGTGTTGCATTTGTATTGCGATGCTACACTGAGCATTTACCAATGGCACCAGCAAAAAAATCATCAGCGTGTGAAGACGATCTTGCTGAGTATTCAGTGCGCAGTCTCAAAGTTAGCGTTATGTCAACTGAGATTTTATGCATGTGGAATATAATCCATGTGCATAACGTACAGGCGCGTGCCGAAAAACACACTTCATTAAGCTTCTAACAAAAAGCCGAAACCATGGCCACATACAGAGGCACTCAGGGGCCCAAGCGCAAATCGCACAAAAAGGTGTCATTTTACACATTTGTTGTGAACGACAAAACATTCTTGCGAACCGTGCAAGGGCTACAACAAGAATCTTCGGAACACTGCTCATTGTTTTGACGATGGTAGCTTAGTGCACATAAAATTGTGCTAACTGCAGTTCTAAGCTATACTTCACACGTCAAAATGGAAATACGTCTGAGATTTCGAAATAAATTTTAGCAGTAATTGAGTTGAATCAACACTTCACCTCAGGTCGTTTCTGCTGATATATATTAACCTGAACCCCCCATCCCCTTCCCGGCAATTGTCCCGGCTATTGAATTCACCCGTGGTACGTACAAACGCAATATTACAGAGAGACGTTGTTGCTTTATGAAACGACTGCGCCCCATTCTAACGCATGGCGATGTAATTCTTCCGCAATACGTGCGGTATCATAGAGGCAATGAGTTACATCGAGTAAACAACAAAAGTATCAGCCGACACATTTACAGTCCTTTTCTCTCTCTGTTCCTCGCGTTTGAATGGCGTTGCACGCCCCGCCCAATGCGAGAACAGAGCGGGGGCCCTGAGCCGTAGGGCACTTGGGTCAGCCTAGGGAAATCATTAACGCTCTCGCAAGTTATCGCAGAGCACCCTCGACTTCCAGGTCGAGGGGTACCTCCCTCTCCACCAGTGGTGTATGGCGTGGGATTCCGAACGTCTCACGAATACGTCGCCGCACGTGAGCGTTCCAGATACTAGCTCTACGTTGTGGCAAGTGCGCTGCCGACTCTCGTTTCGAGCAAACACGGTCCTCTTCGTGGACGACACAGAATCGTGCATTGTGTATGCCACATACCTTTCGAGGCCTCGTTGCAGTTTGTTCAGGACATTGACTGCCTGCGTGTGACTCTATGCCTGGTGTTGCAGAATATATGTGGGCCTATTACTATTAGGAAAATTAGTTTCTCAAAGTGAAAATGGGAGTGATTGACGATTAAAGTCGAAGCGCACAATGGTGTTTGTTCTCTTTATTATCATGATCACTGTAAGTTGCTACTAATTGGGTGCCAAATGAACACAGAATAATGCTTACTTTAACTTATAGAACCACTTAAAATACCAATAGGCTTTCTCTCGCTCTCACTCACATATGATATTTAGGCGTGTTGCATTGAATAATAGTTTTGTTCCAGTGAAAATAATGTCTCAATCAAATACTTATCAATTCACTCAGTGGTTCGATATTCCAGCTGGGATCGCTAATAAATAAATCTTGCAAAAATAGCGTGCGGCGAACACTATACAGCCACGATAGCCTGCAAACATGACCAAACTTTCACGGCTGACCGTGAAACTGGCCGACCTCTCTGTCTTCCTGCTTCTTTCTTTCCTTCTTTCTTTCTTTCCTTCCTTCTTTCTTTCTTTCTTTCTTTATTATCTTATTATTAGAAATAATATTATTATTACTATTTTCTGAGTTACTCTGGCTGGTAGAGATGCGCAAATCGGTGTCGAAGACTAAGGTACGATGGCGGGTAAATGCAAAGCGATCAGTGAAAACAAGACAATTCGCACAGACAGTGCCGCACGAGTGCCTATGTGTAAGTTGGCGGAAAGAGCGAATGAGTATCCCATCAAAAAAAAACATTCATGGATAATTCCTCTTCGACATTCGGACGAAAGTCTCACACTATATTGCTGAACAGAACGGACATTTTAATTGTTCTTAGATCGTACGTATGCTCCCAAAAATAGAGGAGATATTCGATCCTGTGTGAACGCCACAATATAAGAGCGCGAGAATATTCGCCATACATTTAATGAAGGCGAGCGGATGATATTGGCTAAAAGCAATAAATGCTTGCCGAAAAAGCTCGGCCGGTTCCTGAAAACTCATCTTACGTTCCATAGCGAACCACTTGTATCGCACACAAATCAGCCCCAACTTTCTTTATATGCCCAACGAGTATGGCTTTTCTCAGTATTTCTAACTGATCGCAATAATTCAAATGATTCATACTTGAAGACGGTAATACAATAACGTGCGCTCTCTTCTTTTCAGATGTACGTTTGAAATATTATCTTTATAATTACCAACCCACGACTATACAAGCCAAGCGCATGAAAGAAGCAGACTGGCTTTATTCTTCATCGTTATAGAGTTTGTAGACCACTCAGTGCTTCAGCAGTGGTCATTTCGTCGTAAAGCAATGGTTGTTGCTTACCAGCACAATAGAAAAGCCAAAGCAGCCTGCATGATTTCGTAGACTGATACTTACAAACAGCACTTTGACATCGATGAAAATAGCAGTCATGTCGCCTCCACAAAAAAAGTCGGCAATGTCTTGCTTGAGAAAAAGAAATATTATTCATTTAAAATGCGGCTGTTAAGTACTAAGAAAAATAATTCCGCCAATACGGCAACAATTGCGCCATTTCTTTCAACAAGCTGTGTAATTAGTTAGAATAGGTCAATAGGTTATATCATCAATAATTAATTTAGCCTTCACATTCTTGAGCAGAAGATATCAGCGAATTGTGATTACGTTCGCCAACGCCTCGCCTAAAGGCGATTTCATATAGGAACTTCACTCCTGTATTGTGTAGTGCCGAAATTGAGACGTATTTTACGATAATGCGTTGGCTAACTCACATTGTGCTCACATATATGAGCACGGTGGGCACAAACGGTTAATGTTAATTATAACCTAGGCTTGGTATATTTAAAGTTTGGCGAGCATAGTTACAGCGTTTCTAAAATGTAATTTCATAAAATAGCTTGATGTTTTGGTGCAGTAAAAACAGTTATTCAATTGTAAATGAATGACTGGGCGTGCCGTCATTCAATCACAGACAATGCCCGATGCTTCGTTTTCTCCATGCATGACTGTTTGCAGACCACCTAAACAAAAGGTGCCGCCTGCCTTGTTATTCATGCCAATTAATGTCATGAACTTCATTCTGCCTTTGGCGTTGTGACGTGATTGTGGCCTGCTTTCGACTGCGTCTCAATCCCACTAGAAGCCCAGGCTCGCGAATGGCTTCGATCTCCACCTTTTGTCATTAAAAGTGTTCGTCAATTTCCTGCGAGGCGTCCCGCCATTAAAATGTGGCTGTGGGATACGCCATGACGATGCTGGTAAGTACAATGCGGAACTATCAAACAATCTGATCAAGTAAGTGATTGTGCTCCCGGTGGGTTTCGTTATCCACCTGCTAGCATTTTTGTCGTGCAGGAAATATTCATGATTGTTATTAGGAACCACGTTTTGCCTATACATTCGCAACTTAGCAAGCGCAGGTGATACTGCTCTCTTATTGTTTTTACAGTTTTTACATGGTTGGAGGGGGAATATGACTGTTACTGGTACAGTTGTAGTTCCCGCACTACTGCGTCAGATCACTAGGCGACTTATGTCTAGGCCACATGTTACCACGGGCTCTTGATGTCGACAAAAGCATAGGCAATCTATTCAACACTAAACTGTTTGTTTGGTCGTAATTGTGACCGGTAAAGGGCAAGTCAGAAACACACTGACACTTATAGCGGCGAACAGAGCGTAGGCCTTCGATCATCCGACAAGCAGTGACGAACTTAAGCCTTTATACATGTGCCGTCGAATATTCTAGCGTTATCGCTGGAGTAGAAAAACACAAGCTGACACTCAGCAACGCTTACGTGTGGTCTGGCCTTAAGTGCTACTTCCGTGCGGCCCTCGAGCAGAACCAGCTCATCGCAAACGCCAGCCTTGGAAGAGGTCCTCGTCCGCGTAACAACAACCAAGACGTGTAAATTTCAATGAAGCCTCCCTGTTTCATGACTGCAATGACCAGGCAGAATGTGTTTGAAGATTTCTCGTTATGACGCAGGACGTCAGATTTCGAAAGCGCCCAGGGTTGTCGCTGGTGGTTACATTGCGCCAAGTTGGCTACATTTGGACCCACCTGGTGACGACACTTTTCAATTTGCACCTAGGCTGTTTACTCGCTGTTTATAAATTTCCGGTTTTACTTATTAAAAAAAGTTATATTTATTCATCAGTAATAAGGACTCTGTTCATAATGCCACTCCTGTTCTGTATGAATGCTTATTCGGTGATAATGTTGCTAATTTTGATATATTTGGCTTGACTACTGGCGCTCTTTAAATCTGAATGCATTTCTGAGCCGGGCTGTTTCAGGCATCCGGCGTTATCCGCGGCGATATCCACGCGCCAGCAGATGTCATCACTCCACCCTCACTCCCGCTCCCATTGCAACAGCGGTGGTCGCGCGCGCTTATCCTTATTCTAGCAAGCGGA
Source organism: Rhipicephalus microplus (assembly GCF_013339725.1). Classification (NCBI taxonomy): domain Eukaryota; kingdom Metazoa; phylum Arthropoda; class Arachnida; order Ixodida; family Ixodidae; genus Rhipicephalus; species Rhipicephalus microplus. The sequence continues at coordinate 12,378 of NW_023612144.1, read as the reverse complement.
GAATGTGATGCGACAGAGTGTGGGAGAGCATAAAAAGAGTGCTTCGCCGCTCCTTCTCTAAGCATTCACTCTTTCTTCTCTCTTCGCCCCACTCTTCCGTCCGCTCGCGTCTCACTCTCGACCGTTCACTGGGTGGCTGAGCGCCTCTTGAGTCTAGAACGCTGCCATCTTACTCTTCCGCCCGCTCACTCCTTGCTCTCGACAGTTTGCTGGCTGGGTGCCTCTCAAAGCGATGGCAGAAGCCCGTGAAGGTGAATGCCTGACGTCGAAGGTACCTTCTCTTGGTGCAAGAAAGGCATTCGCATTTCCTCAGGATTCTCTTCGGGAAAGTGGTGGCATTTTTCCATTTCGGCCGACTGCAGCCTCGAAGGCGACAGTATATTTGCAATGTGGCTTGCGGCTAAAAGGGCCCTGAAACACTTTTTTCAAATAACGATGAAAATGATTCACTAGAACAGCTTATTGCCTCACGAATTCGACACCGCAAATATTTTAGGAATCCGTCCAGTGCGAGTGGAGTTACAAAGATATGCCGCTTGCTACAATGGCATTCTCACTTCTCTTGTCCCGACGAAAGCGCTTAAAGCTAAACAGGGAAAGATGGCGGGGGCAAAGAAAAACGTCACGCGAGCGTTGTGACCTTGAGTACTTTTTTTTTCTTTTAACGCACAGATTATCAGTGTAATCGCGCGCGCACGTGTGGACCAGTCGCGGCCGCCCGCAGCGATCTCTATAACGACCGAGTGTGCCATCTTCAAGTTAGTCAATGGCTGATTGATCGCCTTTTTGTGAGTAAATTTTGAGCCTCGTGATTTTTAGAGGAAAAAAAAAGCAATATTTAGCTGAATTTGCTAACCTATTGTGAATTTCACGCCACGAGCTGTGCTCTCACATTTGATTCACATGTTGTCGGGACCATAGGACCATAGAGTTTTACAAAAAACTATAGGGGACTCTGGCGCTGCGATTGTTCAGCGACCATGGAAACGATGGGTAGTACACACGCTTGCCTAGTCTTTGTAATTGCGGGCGGCGAGTCATACTTGCGGCTTCGTTTATTGCTGTGTTTCGTTTTTGTTTTGAAAGAAAAATTCAACCCTTTTGAACTTTGCCACCCGATTTGGAGAGGTAAGTCTACAAGAATAAGATGGAGAAGCGCAACCGCTGAAGATTTGCTAATATTTATTTCGTAAGAAAACAGCTCCAAGCCACACGAACACAAACGGAGCCAAAAGCAGGCCAGAAGTACGAATATTAGACAAATGTGTGTACTACCCATCATTCCCATGCTCGCTGAAGCACCGAGCGTTGCAGCTCCAATAGTAGACACGAGTGCCAGATTTCCCTCTGGTGTATATCAGGGAACTCTATGGTCGGGACTACCGATTGGCAGCTTTTACTGACCGTGCTGAAAACGTGTTGCAGGGCCCCTTTAAGGCCTGACCACAATTACCTGCTGCATTATGTCAGATCAACGCTTAATGACGTGGCGCTGCGCCCTTCTCTCTACAGTAGGAGAGGGTGCATAGCTTCGCTAAGCAACGTGCCTTCTTTCTGCATCCGTCGCGTCAATTGCATGCGCTGACGCTCTGGAACGAGTATGCGTGGTCGGGCATTTAGAGCTGCTGCGCCACCCGACGGGTAGAAAAGCATGCAGCGCATGTGCGATACACAATACAAAGGCGCTCTTAGTGTTTTCGATGACTGTACATCTTAAGGAAACTTTACAAAGAACTCTTTCGTGTGTTATTTGTGCGTACAGGTGATCATTGTGATTTACCCGTAAAAGAGAAACAGCAACACAAACGCATCAGTGATACGAATGACTCCAACAAACTCTCACTGCTTTTGGGATCATATTTACGCAAAATAACGCTGAACACTGATTACAAATTCAAATTGAGTGAACGAAGTTCTTATAGTATAAATATTAGTTTAATTACTTGGAAATATTTCACCCAATTTCGTAGTTAAATGAGCAATAAGAAGTAAATAACCATGTCTCTGTAAATTTCCAGTATTTAAGTACTTATGTAATTAAACACAAACACAGCAAGCTACGGCATACCGAGAAAGCTTATTCATGCTTATACGTTGTCCCTCTGTACAGACGCGCGTTACTTTATCAGGGAACCGGGCCAGAAGAAGCACAAGGGCAAAGAAAGGTACGTGCACACACGGCTGCTACATCGACCGAAAAACCTTGAAGGCATCCTTGCCGCAAGAATTTATGAATTCTTAAAACGGGGTGGAACGTTTTGTACGATGTGGGTCCCGCATGTCGACAAGTCTAAGCCACTTTGCCGATACGGCGCCATCTCTTTATGCACCGCGCCTTTTTCCGACATGTCAACTCTGAAAGGGTTGTCATTGTTGTGTGCCTTAGTATTAAAAAAAGCATAAGAATAGTATGTCACTGCTTTGAACGCCTTTACACAATAAGCTGTTACTTAGGCTTTATTGAACAGTTCACAGGTGAGCGCCAATTCTAGTCCTACGCGTGAACCCTCTCTCTCCTGCGTAAAATAAAAGGAAAGTATGACCCATGTCCACTCCTTTACGCCGGATACTTTTTAGATTTACCTTTAGCGATGTCATATGAAAGTTCTATATAGGCCTTAATCCTCCCAATGAAAAGAAACACAAGGCATGTAATCATCATGCTTCGCATACCATCGATTCTCAAGTTACGTAGACTGGGCCGAATTTTTTCTCTATATCGCTCTCTATGATTATATGACTATGGCGTTTCCCAACGTACACCATTAGAAGTAGTACATATTAGTTGTCAATATAAATATTGGGCGTTCCTGCCTAAATGATGGATGTCTCACCCAGAAAGTTGGAAGTTTTAAACATTGTTGTACATCAATACAGAAGTCATCGGAAGTACAAAAGACACAGCTGTAATTCATGACTGAGATTGTACAAAATACATAGCTGTATTTCATGACTGAGATTGATTGTTGTATCGCCGACGCCATAACGCATTTGTTAGTAGCTAATGATGTTTCGTATACGCCGTGTACTCATTCACTCAGAGCTCAGCCTAAGCCGTACAATTCTGGGTAGGGCAGCCCCGCCGTGGTGGTCTAGTGGCTAAGGTACTCGGCTGCTGATCCGGAGGTCAGGGGTTCGAATCCTGGCAGCGGCGGCTGCATTTCCGATGGATACAGAAATGTTGTAGGCCCGTGTGCTCAGATTTTGGTGCACATTAAAGAACCCCAGGTGGTCGAAATTTCCGGAGCCCTCCACTACGGCGTCTCTCATAATCAAATGGTGGTTTTAAGACGTTAAACCCCACATATCAATCAATCAATCAATCTGGATAGGGCAGCCCAGAAGGGTCGATAATAGAAGAAGGGTCGAAAAAATGGAAGGGTCAATAAGGGCGTCACACTTCATCCAACGTCGCATGCCTGTTTCTAAGCTGGCGCCTCTGCGTTCGAGGCGATAATTCGTGATATTTTATAGGTTTGATATGCGCACACCACGGTCCACCATGCACAATCTTCGCTTCTAGTTCTCAGACTGAAAAGCAGGTAGATGTTCCATATTATTTTGTCTGATATCAATTGGTGATCAATTTTCTTTCCTTGGCACAAATACTTTATCACTCGCTTCGCGCCCCGACGACGGAAGCACGCGAACGTGTTTTGTGATTGAGGAAACGAACAAAGAAAAGGCGCCTCTCCCCGAGAATGAGAAGTGCATGTTTCTATCTTCGTATTTGTAACAGCGAGGGTTGGCAATCTAGAAGCGATAGGACGTGCTCCAAGGTATAGTCGACTTCAACCTCGCTAAGTCCCTGCGCTTGTGTTGATGCACAAAGCGTGGCGCCCACGTACGGCGTACCGAAGTCGATTCCGGAGCTTCTCCAGGTCCGTTATCGCGCTTTCTCGGCTAGGGCGAGGACTTCGCGGATGTCGCTAGGGGAGGTGACTATCGCGATGCCCCAAATTGAAAAAAAAAGAAAGGCAGAACAAAGATCATGATGAAAAAAATGGAGTCGAGTAACAGCGCTTCTGGGGCATTTCATCTGAGCTCTCAGTTTCGTCAGCTCTCCTCCTTCCACGCCTTCCGTTTGCCGCTGAATAAATAGGGCTGAGTTCCGTGCTTGTGTCTGCAGCCTAGATAGATGGGATGCGTACAACGTTCCCGGTAGCGATTCCGCCACGGATCTTTTGTCGATGCAAGCCGCGGTGATAAAATCGGTCTCCTTGAGTAACTCGGGGACACACTTTCTTTTATTTTCCCGAGTACACTTATCGCCTACATTCGTACTCCCTTAATTGTTTTCACCGGTTTCCTTTGGGTAAATAATTGCGAATGCCGTATATAGCTGCAGCCAAGCACCTCGTGCCACTCTAGCTGTACACTGATCAAATTATTTTCATTTCTCATTGTAAATCTGCCTAAGTGAACCAGCACTTGAGACTCTAAATTTGAAGATATCATTATCATAAGATTCGGGAGGCTAACTGGAGACAAAGTATACGTAGCAGGGCTGTATGTTGGCCTCGTACGTTGAAGCGTCGTACTAACTGCCATTGACTTTGCGCATTCGAGAAGAAGAAAATAAAGACATCAAAATATCAAAGGTTTACCTAGAGTTCAAATATTTAGCAGTCTAACACTGCTGCTGATAGCAAGTAACGGCACCCCGTTCAATGAAATACCTGTTCATTATTCTTACCCATGTCCCAGGCCCATAAACAGAAATTTTTCTTGCGGAGGAGGTGCCCTCATTGAAAACCTTGAAAAGCACTATTTAATTATTTCTTTGGTAAAACACCTTCTTCCATCCAAAATTACAGGGGGGTCGGGGAGGGGGCGCCTTGGGCTTTCTCTTTGGTTACGGGTCTGCCGCGGCATAAGTCGGATTGTGTAATTTGCGAAAAGTATGAACTCTGCCTCATAAAATGGTATACTTTTTGCGTTGCTAGAACTTAATTTGCCCTTTATTGACTGATTTCACATTACGATAATTAGGGATGCCTAGAAATTTTACACGAGTACGAAAGTGTACTCATCAGAAGCAAATCAAGGTAAATGCTGAATTAAGTATGATGTGAGAATTTTTAGATGTTTTCTTCATTTTGTTCTCCGTCTGTCAGACTTGTGAATTTATGAGCGTAAATAGTTGCGGTAGCGCTGTAAAGGCACTATATATATATATATATATATATATATATATATATATATATATATATATATAGGATATGGCACAACGGGAGCGTGTCAACAAGGATAAATATATTTATTTCCCAACAGTTTCGGGAGGGGACCTCCCTTCATCAGGGGATGAGTTATCCCCTGATGAAGGGAGGTCCCCTCCCGAAACTGTTGGGAAATAAATATATTTATCCTTGTTGACAACGCTCCCGTTGTGCCATATCCCATACCTTCACGAAGACTAACTGGCCCATTGAATTATTACTCGCACTATATATATATATATATATATATATATATATATATATATATATATATATATATATATGTAGGTTCGATTCCTGCTCACAGTTGGTAATTTTTTCATCCACTTTTCTTTGTTCTTATGTACAATCCATGGTTTTAATAACTTCCCCTGTACATTCCTTGGCATTACTGTCTGTTATATCTCATTAATACTGTGTTAAAACACGGAAAAACGAGCCCTTATCTTACGTATACACTTCTTTCCCTTAATTTATATATATATATATATATATATATATATATATATATATATATATGTGTGTGTGTGTGTGTGTGTGTGTGTGTGTGTGTGTGTGTGTGTGTGTGTGTGTGTGTGTGTGTTTGCGTGTGTGAAAGTAGATGCGCTTTCACATAACAACTGTTTATTCTGCCGACGTTTCGACGGGAACCCCGTCTTTTCCAAGGCACAATAATATTTACACATGTTCCGTGTCTTCTTATAGCTTGTCGAGACAGGAGAGAAGGGGTCAAAAGAAAAGTAAAAAAAAGAAAAAAGAAACAGTGAAACAGGAGGAGAAATGTTAAATAATTATAGGAAATCTAGGAGAAGAAGCGAGACCGACAAGGCGTAATTAGAAAGGGGCAGCATCTCAACAGAGTAGGGCAGAGGTAGATGAGGAATGCCATCATTGTCAACAATACCTCCCCCGCACCCACTCTTCCCCAAGTGGGCAGTGTGCCGTCGTTCTTCTATTTCACCTTTCCGTGTAATCCGCTGGCAGCTCGTTCCTCTTTGAAATTTAAGACAAGTCAAGGGGGAGAGGTTAAGCGCTTTGAGTGCGTGCTGGTGGCGTCGGGAGGAATCAAAAAGCTGGTGATAGAGGCACCGCCATTGATATTCATTATATGCAATGGCTCCTTGTCAGTGAAGGAACAGAATTTGCATTAAAAATTGAAGAAGAAAAAGAAAGAAAAGGGGGGAGGGACTGTGGGACATCCGGGACAGTCACCACACAGTTGCGGCTCATTGAGAAGACATGCAGGCATGTATAATAAAGTTAACGAAACCACCTAGCTGTCAGCTCCTTGTCAGTGAAGAAACAGAATGTGCGTTAAAACTGAAATAAGAAAAAAAAGAAAAGAAAAGGGGGGGGGGGGGGCTGTACGACATCCAGGACCACTTATCTGTGCGTTCCGGCAGTGCTTGATGAGGCAAACCATTTCTATGTTGTCAGATGCATAGGCTAAAAGCTTTGTTAGCGGGTAATAGTATTGTCGTAATGAGACCGAACTGATTAGAGAGAAGCGTTTGCGCCTTTTAGAGGTCGTAACGCTGACAGAGTGCCTGGGTGTTCATTTATTTCGTATTTTATCATGTTAAATTTGTAGATAAAATATGATTCCCGTTGTTCCCGTTCTCTGATTGTTCGAAAGTCGTTTTATTCTTTATTCATTCTTTATTCATCAGATACCCCGCAGCACCCGAAGGCGTTATAGCAGGGGGGTTACATCAATAAATGACGTACATCTCCGTTCACCGACACAATACAACTTTGTTCATACATAAATAACTGAAATACATTTTCGTTCACACACATAGCAGAATTTTGTTCACACATAATATGTCTTCGTTAGGTTACAGCATGGGTTTACAGCAGTGAATAAAATATATCTTCGTTCCCACTATGTACTTGCATATCAGTTAGCCTGTTCCACTGTTTAATCGTTCTAAAAAAAATGAATTGGCATACATGTTCGTTTTAGCTGGGTATTCCCGAATTTTGCAACTATGATCAAAACGTTTTGAAGTGTAATGAGGGTTGTGTAGGTACATTTCTCTATTAATTCCAGTTTTATTGTAGTAAATGCAGTAAAGAAATTTTAATCTCTGCTTCTGGCGGCGGTCAGAAAGACACTCCCATCCTAGCTCAGCCTTCATTGCAGTGCAGCTCTCCCCCCTTCCGTACCGTCCCAAGACGAACCTGGCAGCACGATTTTGTATTTGTTCCAGAGCAGCAATGAAGGTTACCTCGGCGGGGTCCCACACGACACAACCGTATTCTAAGATAGGCCTGATACAAGTAGTGTATGCCATACGTTTTAAATTCACATGCGAACATCGCAGGTTTCTTTGAATGAAATTTAAAGCCTTACCAGCTTTGGCTATGAGAGTGTCAACCTGAGGCCTCCATGAACATTCAGATGATAGTATTATACCTAGGTACTTATATGTACTCTCTTGTTTCAACTGTACATTGTTCAGATGGTACTGTGACTGAAATGGTTTCATCTTTTTGGTAAATGAAATATGTACACACTTTGTTATATTCAAATTCATTTTCCATTTGGTACACCAGCTATAAATGAGCGATAAGTCTTTCTGAAGTTCTAATACATCATTGTGATCAAAAATTTTTCTGTACACAACACAGTCATTCGCAAACAACCGTATAGAAGATGAAACTCCTGCAGAGATATCATTAACATAAATTAAAAACAATAGCGGACCCAGGACAGAGCCCTGTGGGACCCCTGAGGTAACATCGGTGTACTCGGAGCATTTTCCATTCAGTACTACGGTTTGTGTTCTTTGGGAAAGGTAACATTCGATCCATTTAAAGACAGTCTTATCAATGTTTTCTAATAGTGTAACCCTGATGTCGTCAAAGCTGTGGTCTTTTAATGTGCTGTGTTTTGAAAGTCGAAGGCCTGGCAGGGATCGTACATGTTCCCGATGGTTATTGAATCTAATTCTAAACGGAGTGTCTGTCTGGCCCACGTATTGATTGTTGCATATCCCACATTCCAGGAGGTATATGACGTTGTCTGGGTCACAGTGTAGTGCACCTCTTATCCTGTGCTTAAAATCCGGTGCTTTTCGCCACGGTCGTTGTCTGCATGTGTTTGCATACCTTGCATCTGCTTTTTCCGCAAGGGTGACACCCAGATTGAGATTTCACGCCTATCTTTGAATTTATTATATGGTCCTTTATATTTTTCGGCCGTCTGTATACTACACAAGGACTTACACGCGGACTTACATTCACGCGGACTTACATTCTGCGCTGGCAACGGAAGGTACGATGAAAAGACCTAGACGACTTCGCACGAAATTTCTATTGGAGGAATATTTCTTCGATAAACCCCAAAAAGATAACGCATTTTTTCGTGGGGTAATCGGACGGCAATGGACTCCAGACGCCAACAGCGATGGACATCTGAATCTCTATATAGACGCGGTTCAGAAAGATGTTATACATGCGTACAAGTTGCACAAATCAAGCATGAATAACATATGAAAACGAGAAAAAGAGGCACTACTCACGTTGAGCAACTGCGAAGATCTCGTCATTAAACCAGCAGACAAAAGAGGTGCGATGGTTGTTCTGAATAGATCGGAATACATTGGGGAAGGCAAGCGACAACTAAATAACAAACAATTCTAGAAACACCTCGACTTCGACCCTACCAACGAGCACAAAAAGATCATTGTAACAACCCTAGAGGATCTCACACATGAAGGCGCCATTGATTCAAAGCTTAAAAAGGCACTTATTACGGTACGTTCGGTGCCTGGTCGTTTTTACATGCTGCCAAAGATTCATAAAGAGGATAACCCTGGCAGACCCATTATATCAGGCACGGGAACGTTAACGGAACCTATTTCCAGTTATATTGACTCTTTAATCAAAGACCTACGCACACATGAGTACTTCTTGCGTGACACAAACCATTTCCTTCGGGAAATAGCAGACGTAAAAATTCCAGACGGTGCATTTCTCATAACATTGGATGTTAACTCACTCTACACAAATATCCCACATGACAATGGTGTAAGGGCGCTTGTTGAATCGTATGGCACACACAACCCTGTCGCATATCCAAGCAAAAAAGTAATTGAAATCTTCTTAAGACTTGTACTCGAATCAAACAGCTTTGAATTTAACAACCACTACTACCTTCAAATCAGCGGCCCAGCAATGGGTACAAGAATGGCCCCAAACTACGCTAACATATTCATGCACCACATAGAGTCCAATTTTCTTTCATCTTGTGATATCAAACCATTATTCTATAAACGGTACCTAGATGATATGTTCATAATTTGGACACATTCGGAAAACGAGCTCCTCAAATTCTTACAGGCATTCAACCAGGTACACCTAAGCATTTATTTTACACACTTATACTCTAACACTGAAAAAAACTTTCTTGATGTACTCATTCGAGTTGACGATGGTGCATTGGTAACTAGCGTATGCAGAAAACCTACGGACAGGCAACAATACCTGCACTTCAAAAGCTGCCACCCGCGACATTGCAAGACCAGCATTCTCTATTTCCAAGCACACAGATTCCGACGAATCTGCTCCCGCACCGAGGACTTCCACAAAAACAGCACACATATGCGCGAAGTACTCCTTAATAAAGAATACCCGCCAGCTATCATCGATGACGCCATCAAAAAAGCTGAAAATCTCGACCACCAGATTCTCCTCAACCACCAGAAAAACGCCGACCAACACCGCAACAAAAACTTGCTATTAACTTTCACGAGCAACCCACCGAACATAAGCAAGGACCTAAGAAAACACTTTAACATATTGGAACAGAGCGTGCGACTATCCAAAATTTTCACTTCTCCTACTTGTGTGGTATACAGACGGCCGAAAAATATAAAGGACCATTTAATAAATTCAAAGATAGGCGTGAAATCTCAAATTGCGTGTCACCCTTGCAGAAAAAGCAGATGCAAGGTATGCAAACACATGCAGACAACGACAGTGGCGAAAAGCACCCACTCGGATTTTAAGCACAGGATAAGAGGTGCACTACACTGTGACTCAGACAACGTCATATACCTCCTGGAATGTGGGATATGTAACAAGCAATACGTGGGCCAGACAGACACTCCGTTTAGGATTAGATTCAACAACCATCGGGCACATGTACGATCCCTGCCAGGCCTTCAACTTTCAAAACACAGCACATTAAAAGACCACAGCTTTGACTACATCAGGGTTACACTGTTAGAAAGCAACTTTCGAACAATCAGAAAACGGGAACAACGGGAATCTTATTTTATCTAAGAATTTAACACGATAGAATACAGAATAAATGAACACCCAGGCACTCTGTCAGCGTTACGACCTCTAAAAGACGCAAACGCTTCTCTCTAATCAGTCCGGTCTCATTACGACAATACTATTACCCGCTAACAAAGCTTTTAGCCTATGCATCTGACAACATAGAAATGGTTTGCCTCATCAAGCACAGCCGGAACGCACAGATAAGTGGTCCCGGATGTCATACAGCCCCCCCCCCTTTTCTTTTTTTCTTTTTTTCTTCATTAAGTTTTAAAGCACATTTTGTTCCTTCACTCACAAGGAGCTGACAGCTAGGTGGTTTCGTTAACTTTATCATACATGCGTGCATGTCTTCTCAGTGAGCCGCAACTGTGTGGTGACTGTCCCGGACTGCATACAAGCCCCCCCCCTTTTTTCTTTTTTTTCGTCTTCAATTTTTAACGCAAATTCTGTTCCTTCACTGAAAGGAGCCATGCATTAATGAATTGATGGCGGCGCCCTCAATCACGGCTTTTTCATTCATCCCGACGCCACAGCACGCACTCGAAGCGCTTAGGCTCTCCTCATAAATAGTCTTTAACTTCAAAAGAGGACCGAGCCGCAGCGGATTACACGGAAAGGTGATAACTACAAGAATGGCGGCACACCTGCCCACTTGGGGCACGAGTGGGTGTGGTGGAGGTATTGTTGAGCAATGATGGAATTTCGATCTACCTCTGCCCCTACTCTGTTGAGATGTGACCCCTTTCTAATTACGCCTTTTCGGTCTTGCTTCTTCTCCTAGATTTTCAATAACTACTTTGACATTTCTCCGCCTGTTCTGCCGGTTTCTTTTTTCCTTTTTTTTTACTTTTCTTTTGACCCCTTTCCTCTTGTCTCAACAGGCTATAAGAAGACACGAAACATGTGTAAATATTAATATGCATTGAAAAATACGGGGTTCCGTCGAAACGTCAAGCAGAATAAACAGTTGTTATGTGAAAGCGCATCTACTTTCATTTTATAACCTTGCGGCAACCGGAGTTAATATATTATATAATATATATATATATATATTATATATATATATATATATATATTATATATTAGCAGGAGACGCACAGCGGGGGTGAGTCAGCTTGTAACAGCAGACGCCCACCACACTCGGTATAAGCGAGGTGTCGCCAGAAGTGAAAAGCCGTTTCCCCAGACCTCATTCTCAAAATGTTCTGACATCGGCAGGCGCACATTTCTCAGTGGGGCGCACGCATGCCGAACACAGCATCGCCACTGTCTTGCGACAGCCACCATCTTAGCTCCACTTTCAAGAGAAACAATGGCGCCCACTCGCGCCAGCGCCTAGCTGCTCAAATATAGGATGGCTACGCAGACCACGTTTCTCTTTCTTCTCTCATCAGCGAATGGAATTGGTGGGCCGAGCTATCCCAACTCTGGGTTGATTTTACGCTCGTCAGTTGTCAGTTGAAGAGTCTGCGTCTAAGGACAAGTATGTGCCGTTTTCTTCTGCATTCTTTGTCTTTTGTTCTCGCGACTTCTCGCCACTTGAGGTAGCCTTGACCAGACATATCACGCCGCTTCCGTGCGTGGCCTCGAAAGTTGTCCACCTACTGTTCTTCCTTGTTGTTGTGGCAGTGCCGGAAAGAGGAAGTTACTGCCTCAAACTACCTTTAACGAACGTGCGTTGTTTGGACTAAGATGTTGGGACTCTCTAGCCGAGCCTCGACATCTGCAAACGGTCCACCGTCTAACCTTCAACTATATTGAACGGCCTACTTTCCATTTATCCTTTGAGGCTTGGAGCATATTTCTTCTGTGATTTGATGGACTCTTCCCTGGCATACTTATATACGTTTCTTATCGCAAGCAGAAT
>NW_023612143.1:0-62141 GCF_013339725.1 Rhipicephalus microplus | reverse complement strand
AATAAACAAGTTGTGAGTGCGTCGTAACGCCTAAGTTAACTTCCAGCTTGTATCGGATGAGCGTCGGCTTTCCATTTACGAAGGGTGAGATTGAGGACTTGCCTGTCGTAATGAGGAAACTTTTTGCAGAGTTCGCTGCGCGCTGATGATTGCATTTCTGGAACTCGATCTTCATGAAACCATCGCTGAGCAATTCTTAGTCTTCAAAGTGTTTGATGCAGCTACGCATGAAGCTTCCTAATTCTACCAAATTTGTCAGCCCATGGTCTATTTATTCGTATAATATTCTGTAATATCGTACGTTGCATCTGATGCAATGTGATCGGCTTTCACACGCTGACCACAACTTCCACCTCACCTTCCTCTAGTAAAACCCTTTTTCTTTCCTCGTATCTTATCTTCCTTTACCTCCTTTCCGATCGTACTGTGATTGATTTGATTATTGTATTGGGTTTCAATGTCCCAAACCACCATATGATTATGAGAGACGCCGTAGTGGAGGACTCCGGAAATCGTGACCTCTTCGGGTTCTTTAACATGCACCCGAATCTGAGTGCATGGGCCTACAGCATTTCGCCTCCATTTAAAGTGCAAGCCGCCGCGCCCGGGATTCGATCCCGTGACCACCATGGTGGGCATTTGTAATTTCATCTCAGGCAAGCAGAAGCGGTTTTTTTTGGGGGGTCATTACTAACCCGCTTCTTTTTCTTCGGGGAGGTTTTTACACAACTACCTACTACTACTACTACTACTACTACTACTCCTACTACTACTACTACTACTACTACTACTACTTCTATACTACTACTACTACTATTACTACTACTACTACTACTACTACTAAAATAACTTGCTACAGCTGCTGCTGCTACTACTCCTGCTAACTACCACTACTACTCTAGAGATATGTTGGGTTTAGCGCCCCAAAACACCATATGAATAGCAGCATTCTTTCTTGCCACTGAAATAACAGAAAAAACAAAACGCCTCATCATCCTAGAAAGGTACCATCTCGAATTTACGGCAGAAACCTTCAACACAAAATGGTTGAATTGAACTCGCTCTATTTTTCTTTTTTACGCGAAGTGGAGTTTAGGTACCAATAATAAGATCACCGTGTACGGATTCAACGCCGATGGAAGAAGGAGCGCCTAACAAGCATGCTCATTACAGAGACTCTTTTCTTCAATTGCTAAAAAACTCTTTCGGATCTCTTTTTTTTTTTGTGGAGTCTGATATATTCATTTCTGTGCAATGCTGTCTACGAGCTAGCATGTGAAAGTGGACAACTTCAAGAATCGTAGTGACACTTTCGTACCTCTAAAGCCGACCTATTACAGACAGACAGACAGACAGACAGACCGACAGACGACAGACAGACAGACAGACAGAACAGACAGACAGACAGACAGACAGACAGACAGCAGCCGACAGACAGACAGACCATAAGCAGAGGACCGACGGAGACAGAGGGACAGAAGGAGGGACAGACAGACAGCAGACAGACAGACGACCGACAGACAGACACGACAGACAGAACAGATAGATATAGATAGATATAGATCGATAGATATATAGATAGATAGATAGATGATAGATAGAATAGATAGATAGATAGATAGATATAGATAGATAGATAGATAATAGATCGATAGTCCCCATTACACTGTAAGCGCTTCCTTGCGCAACCATGCTAATTGGCTAGAAACCATCGAGATAGTAGAACCTTCCTTCCTTCCTCCTTCCTTCCTTCCTCCTTCCTTCCTTCCTTCCTCCTTCACTTCATCCTTTCCTTCCGTCATTCCTTTTCCTTGTTTCTTCCTCTACTTTTTTTCTTTCTTTCTTCTCCCTCACTCCCTCTTTTTTCCTTCCTTGCTTGGTTCCTTCCTCTCTCCTTACTTTCTTTCTTTCCTGCCGTTTCTTTTTCCTTAGTTTCCTTCTCTCTTCCTTCCTCCCCCTCTTTTTTCCTTCTTGCTTCCTTCATTTCTCCCTGCCTTCTTTCCTTCCTTCCTTCTTTCCTTCCTTCCTTCCTTCATTGTTTTTCTTCCTAGTTTTCTTTTTTCTTCCTACCTCCCTCCCTTCTCCTTTCTTGCTTTCTATGCCAATGATGTACTGATGACGTACTTCAAGTAGTGCACTCGAACCAAAAGAGAATATAACATTCATATCCCGACAACATCCTCTCTTTTTCAGTCTCTAACTTGCATCTCCTGTTATATTAGGAAACACAATGGGGTCCCTAAATATATCCTTGCCGCGCACGACGCATAAACCTTCTAAACGGGTGATTGCAGGGGGGGAGGGAGCAAAAGAAATAGCCAAAATTGGTCAGAGTGTATTCAACTTCCGCCAAGATATGCTCTTCCACAATGATATCATACAAAAGTTCCTGGAGACAATAATAGTAGGAGTAACCTAAATGAAGAGCGGAACACCTGGCTTACTACAAATTACTGAAGAGTAAGGTGTACACCTTGATACACCTACTGAAGCCAAAAAAAAGAATGATATAAAAGATCTCAAATAAATCAGCATGTCGGACATTTCGGGGCAAACATGTCTACTGAGGTAACTGTCTTAAGATTGTTCTATAGCATACAGATTCTGTTATATTCAAAACAATGTCGAAAACACACATGGTTGGGTCCGGCCAGGCTAATAGAAGAATCGCGTAAACTACTTAGCCGACTTGAGAGGCGTGAAAGAAGGAATTGTCTAGCGTAGCTCTCGAGATCATCGGTGCCTCGTGGAGCTGGCATGCTTGGCAGCTGAGTACAAAGAAGTCACGAAATAGGCACTCGCCCAGACCCTCTGGCACTAATTCCACTACACAACACAGTTCCGCAACGAATATTTATTCGCTCACTCACTGTGCCTACTTCATTGCGCTGTCAAATACCAGCTTCGTTAAGCAGGCGCTTAGGTCACTCGTAGTCACTGAATAAAAACGGCTACGCTGTTCACCAAATTTTTCCTATTCACCACGAACCAAAACCTATAATTATCATAAGTACGTGCCACAGAAATTGGGTGATTCCCCCTACTCACCACTGGTCCACCAAAAAGGAAGGCAAGGGTAAGGCCAACAAGTCGCTGCAAAGCGACGGGGAGAGCCGGAGCCAGAGTACCTACAACGAGAGGAAACAAGAAAATGGGAAAGCAACCGTGGCTGCGATAAGACATGAAGGAATTAAAGAATTACCCCAATCACGACGTGCCCGTGTTTTATCTGCGCCTTTTCGCGCTTTAACTTAAACTCCTCTACGTTGAAAATCAATGTCGAAATAACCTAGCATCCCATAGCTAAATCGTATACGCTCTTAATAAGTCCTGGCCTAATGGTGGCTGTATCCAGAATCTATAGACACAAATGTGCGGGTCCTCTCTATATATTTGTCATTTTAAGCGAGGCCTAATTAACAATGTTAACCTAATTAACAATGTAATTAACAGCGTTAATTAACCGTTCAAATAACTAATCAAACCGCACATTTGTGTCATAGAAGTGAGTTAGAAGTGACCTAGGACAAGCTGCAATGCTCAGCCAAGGCCTATAAACAGCCTAGGAGCATTCAGGTTAGTCTTGAAAATGAAACAGATTCGCTGTTTTAAGGCTTCGGTGGCGTGTGCAAGCTTCGTATATTTTTTTTTTTTGTGCTTATCACCAATATTGCTTACCACGTTCTTAGAGTTGGTACAGATTTCATTGGCAGGCAGTATTAAAGCGGAAATAAATGAGACCCAATTTAAGAGTTGTTTGATTGATTGATATGTGGAGTTTAACGTCCCAACACCACCATATGATTATGAGAGACGCCGTAGTGGAGGGCTCCGGAAATTTCGACCACCTGGAGTTCTTTAACGCGCACCCAAATCTGAGCACACGGGCCTACAACATTGCCGCCTCCATCGGAAATGCAGCCGCCGCAGCCGGATTCGATCCCGCGACCTGCGGGTCAGCAGCCGAGTACCTTAGCCACTAGACCACGCAGCTGGGCATTTAAGAGTGTTTCACAACGTTCCAAAGACCGTGTGAACCACAACTGCTTTCAAAGAGTTTGTGAAAGGGTGCGGTGACGTTATGCGGAAAATGACCCACAAACTGAGTTCACACGGTTTACCATTAGCGATAACTCGCGCGAACGCGTTTTTTTTTCAGTGGATCGTCCGAGTGCGTCAATACTATCAAAGTAATGCCGTGAAGAATCGTCATTAAATAGTCGTTAAACGCCACTTTTGTTACATATACGTGTACGCTAAGTACGGTGATATAATGGAATAAAGAGCGCTGATAATGAGGGCCTCGTGTCAGAAGGCGAAGAAAGAAATAAGAAATCACTCGCACTTGCATTCTTGATTTTACTCGCATTCGCAGGTCTCGCGTGCTCTCGTGTCATTCTTTTCTTCTTTTTCACTCAGTCGGTCCCATGAAAAAAACACATATAAAGAGCACGATGGCGAACCATAATCGACAGCACACATTATTTCGACCCATCGGTCTTCGCAAACTGGCCCGCCGCTCAGTGAAAGCTTGCACGCAACCCTGATTCAACAGGATTGTACGTTTCCCGGAAACACTCATCAGTTATGGACTTTTGAGGGTCGTGAACGATGAATGTTATTACTAATGACGAAAAATAAAACTAATCTGCGCAATGAACTGAGAGGAAAGCGCTTAGATACAGACGATGCTACTATTTTTTTTCCTTTTCGACGATGTGATATTCACTGTCGCATCTTGTTGAAGAGCTCCTCTAAGTGCTGAAATGCAGAGCAGACATTAGTCTCCAAAGATGAAGAGGGAATAAAATGGTGGCAATTGTATTTGTTTGCGCCGTTTGTGATGGCCTCGGAAGTGACAACGCTCCGCGATGTACTTCGTCTCGTCATCGCATAAAAAGAAAAGAAAAGAAATCAAACTGTGTTTATCTCTACGCCAAAGAAATCAGACTAACGCGAAATTGCGTATTGCTTTTAGTCAGGATAATAATTTATTGTTTATTGCACATTGATATATAGGATATTGCACAATGTCTGTTGATGCTTGGCAATTACAGCTGCGTTTCACGTGACGCCACGGTCGTTGTCATCTTGCCTTTCTGATTAGCTTTTTTTAGTATAAGATACATGTCTATACTCGGTGATGACTGGAGCTTCAAGGCGACTTGTTTCGTAGAACATGGTGAACCTTCTGAGCACACATTACATGCAGTTGAAAATTGAAGAAAAGAGCAAATAATGAAATTCTATGACCTGCGCTCATCGAACAAATAAATAGATCACTAAATAGCAACATCCTTAGCACTGGAGTAAAAGAAAAGAATACGTTTGTCATCTAAGAGGAGGAAACCCAGCTCTAGTTTACGACAGAAAACTTGTGCTCCCCTCAATGTAGAATGGTCGGTTCAAAAGACCTGCTCTATTGTAATTCTTCCACAAAGCCGAATTATTAGTGCCACAAATTTATTTGTCATGTACGAATTCGTAAGCTGCGCGAAATAGGAGCGCCTCTAATGAGCATGCTCATTATGCATACGGCCCCGCCGTGGGGTCTAGTGGCTAAGGTAGTCGGCTGCTGACCCGCAGGTCGCGGGATCGAATCCCGGCTGCGGCGGCTGCATTTCCGATGGAGGCGGAAATGTCGTAGGCCCTTGTGTTCAGATTTTGGTGCACGTTAAAAACCCAAGGTGGTCGATATTCGTGAGCCCTTCACTACGGCGTCGTTATCATACGGTGGTTTTGGGGCGTTAAACCCCTCATACCAATCAATCAAACTGAAGGCACTCGATTGATTTTCCACGTCTACTAACTCCGTCTGATAGGCGCCCCGTTTACTGACAGAGAATCCCTTGAAGAATATACTTTCTTCTTTGTTTTTTTGTCAACAACACACACACACACGCAACGTAAATATCACTCGCAGAAGAAAGCTCTGCATTGGTTTACGGGAGGGAGCTAACGCGTCGAACAAGGCAGGCTTGCTTGAAAGCCTTGCAATAGGACAACAGGGCCAAGTAAGTCGCAACGAAAAAATCCTGGACGTACCGAGTCACTAAGGAAGAGGCAATAAGGCTTTTCTATGTTCTCTCCAACCGGAGTAAACGATAAGCATTCCCAAGTTTTGCGGCCGCCCACGTGCATCGATTGCTCAACTTGGTGGTTCGTCTTGGGCGGCGCCGTCACGCTCAGGCGCCCCATTCAATGCAGATCAATTTCCTCCTCCTCCGCCCCGTTCTGTCTTCAGCACGTGTATCGTACCCTCCCATATTTTTTTTTGCACGGTTTGTCTTTCGTTTACTGATGATTCGATGCATATATGGTGGCACTTTCTTCAATGGCTCGTTTCTCGATGAACTCACTTTTTGGAGTCGTGCGTCAGCGCTTTCTCGTAGCGTGACTGACTGAAGACGTTGGTGAAATGATGGGAGTGCGAAGGTGAATTTCTTGGAAACTGAGGCACGAAGAATAGGTGTGTGAAAAAGCCGATGACTGAGAGAAAGAGAGGAGGTAGGAAAAGTTATTGATCGCGAATAACGCAAGAAAGAATTCTCAAAGACAGACGTGAGAAAGAAAGGCACCCTCTAGGACACCGATACAAGGGCTGCGATCACTTCATCGGTTTCGGCATCGGTAATGCGTTTCGAGAAAGAAGACGTTGACTTTTAGGCTCGCATCGCAAACGAAGCCATTTATTCGCTGCAACTGCATACTTTGTGCAAAGGCCGCTTCAACGTCGTGAAATGATAACGCGGGGATTGTTCGTCAGGTTTTATTCTTACGTTCTGTATAAATATATAGGTGAAACATTTTTTTTTTCATTCTTTGTGGTTGAACAGCGCAAACGAATCGATGACGAAGAAAAGAAACACAGACAGCAATAGTGCAGTTACCGTTTCATGGCCGATCCCCCGTGGTGGGTTTTGCCAGGACTCTGAAGAACAACGAACGAACCACCCAACCAACTGTCCGTAGGAATATCAAATGTTTTCTTGGTCAATCCCTCAGAGTGGTTATGTGCCTTGTATTCCGGCTACAAACAAACACAAGGCGTTGTGCTCTCTGCAAGTTCTCTGAGGAGTTATCTGAGTGAGAACTTGGTCAAGCTTCCATTCTTATGCAGTTTTTTTTCATTATTTTTGTCTCTATATCTAGAATCTTCACTTATACCCCCAAAATGCAGCAGCGTGGAGACATTGAAAGCCGTAAAAATGCATATATCCCCTCCAGATCGTAAGGTTAGGGGTAGGGGATACCGGTTTGAGGTACGTTGCTAAGCAAATGCATAGCGTTGGCCATAAAACGATAAAAGGTGCGTTGAATTGTAATGGGATACGATGGCGGAAAATATTTGTTGAAGGTTTGCTTACTTCAGCTAAACTCGACGTGCCAGATAAGACGGTTGAATAATAAAGAAATAAAGCCTTTCGGAAATTTTCATCTTTCATATCTCTATCGCACCTTTTTTAACGACGCCCAAGGGACGAATAACTGCGAATGGCTATCATCAAACCCTAGTTATGTACATTGCCGAAAAGGAGTCTTTCAATTCGAAAAAGTTTACTCGTTTACGCCACTCAGGGCACAATTCGCGCAAAAATATTCTTTCGGAGAATTCCCGCCGTTGTCGACATGAAAGTTATTCAATAATTCACCATCGAATTAATAAACAATGTAAGGAGCATTGAGATGGCGTCCTGAAAAT
The DNA here is from genome assembly GCF_013339725.1 of Rhipicephalus microplus. Classification (NCBI taxonomy): domain Eukaryota; kingdom Metazoa; phylum Arthropoda; class Arachnida; order Ixodida; family Ixodidae; genus Rhipicephalus; species Rhipicephalus microplus. Next base: position 54,439 of record NW_023612143.1, on the reverse strand, counting down.
TTGGTCAAAATATGCCGTATGAGTACAGCTAGCTGAGCGTCTCGCCTTGTTGTTTGATCGGTTGTTCCACGTTTATTTTAGGCCACTGACCGTATCCAGGATTAAGCTTGCTTGAGCTCATTGGTTGCACATAGCGATGGGATTCTATCCACTAGGGGGATGAGGAAAGAAGTGGAGACGACACATCATTATAATAGCAACTAATCGTTTATTCAAACTTGCCTCGCGTCTTTTTTCTTAACAGTTGACAGCGTGAGCAATGCTCACTGATTCCCTGATCGGGTACCTGTGAGTATGAATCATTCATTTTTTTCTTTGTAGTAGTATGAAGGTTCGCTGATACATAATTTTCCACTTTCGTCGATAGTCAATGCTTCAAAATTCTAAGCGCTAGCTGATTTTGCTGCTTGCTAAAATATAGATGCCGTGCAGTTTCACCATGCACTTACATTGTCAATTGTGACAGGCGAGATGTCTAGTACTGTTTCATTCCGAATCACCCACCCCCCTCTCTACCTCACTGTAATTCGTTTATAATGTAAGAGCGTAGAGCTATGTAAGAGAGAGAACTCTATAAAAGATTTCGGCTCAGTCGTACAAAGCTTCCATGGCTGGTGGGGAGCTGGCAAAGAAGTAATTTAGACAATAGCCCGTAGGCATTGTTGCAGGACATGTTGGGGGCACGGCCTCTCATTTCTTTCATTCGAACAATGTGACCCTTTGTTAGAAATGGCTATTGGTTACAGAACGGCATGTTATTCGCTGCACTTAGGAATGAAGAATTGTGACTAGCCTTTCGGAAGCTTACTCCAATGGGATAAAAAGCAGGAATGAAAAACGCGAATAAAAGAGTGAGATTGAGAGGTTAAAAGAAGCATCCTCTTCTTGTGTGACAACAGTTCTGTGTTGCTTACAAGCAGACAATGGCACCTCTACGTTTGTACGTTAGACACCTATTCAGCGTGCTCGCGTTCTCAAATCATGGGATAAGAATGTGCAGTGTCTTTCTTGGTATAATTAATAAAGGGACATGTCCCCGACAGACAAAATATCTCTATATTACGAAATATACGTCTATGGGCCGCATTACGCCGCCGCTGGCTGAGGGTTCTGAACTTTAAGCTTCGACGATACTCGGAACAAAACAAAACCACCTCAAGAATCTTCTACTTTAGGGGTGAAGCTCCTTAAGGCTTGTGAGTCCTCAATGTATGTAGTAGGTAGCACATGTTCAGTTCCTAGAATATCGGCTAGATGTTTGTACTTGTATATGATGAATAAAGGATGAACTATGCCAGCTGGTAGTACTTGGAGTGTTCACTAATTGAACGTACGGGCGGACAGACAGACGAACGAACATACAGAGAGACAGACGGTTGGTCGGACAGACAGACGGTTGGTCGGACAGACAGACAGACACAGACGGACGGTCGGATGGATGGACGGACGGACGGACGGACGAATGGACGCATGGATGGACAGATGGATGGACGGATGGATGGACGGATGGATGGACGGATGGATGGACGGATGGATGGACGCAGCCAGTAGACGCGGCCAGCGGACGGACGAATCATGGTTTGCCGATAAAACCTTCCGAAGCTTCGCCTCACATCATCATTTATTCCGTCAATATGCTGTGCTTTTTTGTTTTTGCTGACAGCATAAGTCCTAAGATGGCTTTTCCTTTGTTCTCAGTAAACTACCGACTTGCACTGAACGGCAAAGCAAAGATGCCCCCCCCCCCCCCCCCCTTATGCACATTATTTTGTTTCTTGCAATGAATTTTAAACGATGACAACCTTGCAATGATTACTCCTCAAATGGTCTCGAAGCGTGGTCTATAGTCACAGACGTACGCGTACAGTTAGGTTAGGGTTGTAGAAAATCAGCGCATGTGTCTCAGTTTCTTTGTTTTACTTTGATGCACAACGAAAGTTTGCGGACACGTGAAACTGGTCGCGGCCCAACGACGCTGCTTTTCGACCTTTCAGCTTTTTCCTAGGCGAACCGGAAGCCGTCATTTCCACTAGGCTGCACCGAACCGTGGGCGTAGTAGATTCCGGTCTGAGTGACGCTGAGAGTCCAGCAACCCCTTACAATAGACCACTATCTACCCACGCTGTCGTGTGCGCCCCGTAAAAGGCGACCGGTCCTCTTAGTGTGCAGCGTCGTCTTCCAATATATACAAAACAATCATCGAGACTGCTTACACAAAAGCGACAGATCCGAACGAGGAAGAAATAAGAAGACGAGGAAGTGGATCGGTTGCTCTTTTCTGTTTCTTTCTGCAGTCTCGTGGGGTTAATGCGCTTTTAGAGCTATCGTTGGGCTTGCGCTGGCTTTTTTGTGGTCGCATATCTGGGGAACCGATGAGGTAGATGGCGAGGAAAAACCCTGAGCAATGACGAAGAAGTCATTGTAACCACTTTGCGGAATAACGCTTCCCTTGGGAACACACGTGAACACCGTAGTTGACGCTATTTTTCTGCCGCTTATGTCATTTTCGTCTTCTGAACCACCCACCTTAATGTTTTTAAATATTGTTTTCTGGGCAACTTTGCTTATTCGAGCTCGCTAACCCTTTGGAAATCAGGTAATTGCTTGTATTCTTGCATAACCAGTATTTCATTTACCTATATAAGTTCATCTGGGTTGGCTTGAAGGCTACAAAACAATATCGCAAACTCAGCTACACTTAACCCTTTCACAAACCCGAACGTAGACTAAAGATGTCTTTACATCTTGCAAACAACCTTGGGTTGTTGGTTTGGTTCACATTTGTAGCAGTGCATTCATAGTGCAGTAGGTTTCCACCCTACCAAGGAATGGTTCAGACAGGCGTAATCGCGAGAATCGTGCTGCTGTTGAGGATTCCGTGAATACTTTCATCGCTTGCCTGTAATTTCTAAGCATGCGTCGGTTACACACGCGTTCATTTTCTCCCTTCCAATGGGTTGGTTGTCGGGTGACGCCATCTTGAATGTCCTGCACAAGAAAAGCGTTCAAATGAAGAGAAACGGGCTGTGATTGCGTTCTTTCGTACTGGAGCGTTATTGTCTTGAGATTGAAGGAAAATGGAACGGTGATGAGACATCCGCGCAGTTTCTGTCGCGAGTGTCAGAACACATTTTTGTTCTTTTTTTCCTTTCGCATCCCCGCAACTCATTTACTGCTTTTACTACGTCTCATCATATAACTCTAAAATAGTCTAAACATATCCGCTGTTAGGCTGTTCTCCTTACTATACCTATATACTATACTCCCGCCGAACTAGACTTCGCCCCTCAGAGCAACTTGGCGTTATCCGGGTCGCCTTGTTGACTTGCAAAGTTGGTTAAATTCATGGACCGCTTCACCGTCCATACTGTACTTGGGTGTGTGTTCCTTTACGTGTTACGTGCCTTTTGGGCTTATCTTCGAGCTCGTCCCTCCAAGGTCAGCCCCTACGTTATAAAACAAATTCTTATGTATGACCAAAATTTAAAAAACGCAACACTCGCATAAAGGCATCGTAAAGCTAATTCGAGAGTTTCAAGCCTAACGCGTGTGTTGAAACACAGATTAGTTCTTATCTACATAGCGAATTTGAGTTATACGAGCAAACGCTAATTTGTCGCATCACAGAGCCATCGACTTTAGGACAAGCACTTGACCTCTGATTAACTTCACGCTTAAGTAATTAACTAGTTAACATGGAAACAAGGTCATCACGCTATCTTCACCCAGCAGAGCACGACGCACGCCTTGGCCGGAACACACGCGCCTTCTTGGCTAGGCGGTCACGCTAAGCCTATTATCACGTTCATTTGACTAATTAAACGAGGCACGTTAACCATGCTCTATGCAAGGGATCGTTGTGACGTGCTTTTTTCTCTATTTTTTTTCTAAACTGTCAGAGTACAAGAGTGGTCCATTTGCGCGCGCTTTTGCACTTGTTCATCGTAAATCTCTCGGATCACTCTGTATAATTACTGAACCGTGGGCTTAAAGCTTCTTCGAGCCTCTTGCCTCATAAGAATATAGGGCAGCAGCGCTAGTTGATGACATGCGTGCGATTTCGCGATGGAGCACATTTACAGTGATAAGAGGTCTTTTTTGTGTTTGTTGTTGTTCTTTGTTCTAAAAAAAACGCGCTATGGAACGAGGCGTTTTCAAACAACACATCATGCATATTATTCGCTTGCGTGTGATCCGAAACTCCCATGCGCAAGCGGCATATTGAGGAACATTTTAGTTGTTCAGTGTTGTGCGTTGTAATGCGGCAACTCGACAAAGGGTCATTCGTCTGATTCGTTGGCTCGTTGGTTGGTGCCTGGTGGTCACTCAACCAACTGAAGCAAGCCTGGCTGTCAGTGAAGTTGCCGCATTAAAAAAAGGACAATATTTAAAAACGTTTAACGAAGAGTAGACGCAATGCTGATAATAAAGAAGCCGGATTCTCCAAATTTTCACATATTAGGCGAAACTGTTATACATGAGCGTTTGTTCTCAATTTTTTCAACCGACAACATCCACAAATCTTCGTGAGTCATGTGATTTTGCATTGTGCTTGGGTTGTCTTATTGTTTGGCATGCATTGGCCTTTTTTTTGCACAAGAGTTGAGCGGCAAGAAATGACTGGTGCCACTCCAAGGAGCTAACTGACTCTTAAATCGTTTCAAAACAATGTTTAATAAGTGGTAGTCATGTTACAGCCGGTAAGCTGCGGCATAAGTTTAAGAGAGCTTCAAGCGACTTGAAAATTAACTGAAGTCAAGAACATCTATACAAGCACCAATAGAGACTGGAACGCATCTGTTCATGAGCCACAGCACGCCAAGTGTCGCAGGAAGAAAACGCGTGACATTTTATTCATCTGTATCACCCGCTAGATTTGGTAACAAGGAAGGAAAATAGAGGGAAAAGAAAGGCAAGGAGGTTAACCAGCCTATAGGCAGCCGGTTTGCTACCCTGCGCATGGGGGAGGGATGGGGGAGATGAAAGAGAGCAGAGAGGGAAGATAGAAACAGCACATTCGGCAGCACATGCGCGCACACTCAGTCATAGTCCAGTCTTGTCTTTCGCGGTGTGTGACATTGCTGTTACAGTCGCTTGTTCAAGTCGGTGTCGCGTAGGAATTTAAACAGAGCTTTCGTCGCCTTCTGTTGCAGTGTCTTCTCTCGGGCACTTGACAGAATAGTGTCCACAGACATTTGGTTGTTGTCGATGCGCGCAAAGCAGACGCCAGTGACTGTCTCTGGATTTCATACAATGGACAGTCACACAGGATGTGGTGTAGCGTCTTTCGCAATGACAGGCATCGCAGAGAGCGTTGTCGGCCATTCCTATGACAAAGGAGTAAGATTTTGTAAATGCCACTCCTAGCCATACGCGACGAAGTAGGGTGGCTTCTCTTCGGTCGAGTCCAGTGGGCATGCGGAGATCACTCAAATAGGACAGGTGGTGTTGACGATTCGTATCGATGCTTGGTGGACACCATAGTGAAAACGTGATTTCACGCGCAAGTCGTCGAAGATTACTGGCAGCATCAGTCCTCGAAAGTGGTATGGTTTCTTTTCGTGTTCCTTCAAGGGCTGCTCGCGCGGCAGTATCGGCATGTTCGTTCCCTATGATGCCGCAATGACTTGGCAGCCATTGAAGCGTAACATGATGCCCTTTCTCGAGTAAAGTGTGGAGTAGGCATCGCATTTCAAAAACAAGCTGTTCGTACGGGCCGCGACGCAGTGCTGAGAGCACAGATTGTAGGGCAGCCCTTGAGTCGCTGAAAATCGACCATTGTTGCGGTGGTTCCCGATTGACCACACAAAGTGCAGCGCGCAAAGCAGCTAGTTCCGCTGCGTAGATGCCGTGGAGTGGTCAGTCCTAAAGCTGATGGTAACACCTCTTGCTGGGATAACTACTGCCCCTGACGAACACTGGTGGTTCGTGGAACCATCGGTGTATACATGTACGCTGTCTGAATATTTCTCGTGCAAAAGAAGAAGAGACAGTTGTTTCAGCACGGGTGACGAAAACTCAGATTTCCTCCGGATCCCTGGTACACTAAGATGCGCTGTGGGTCGAATAAGACACCAAGGTGATACGTATGGATGGTTTAGATGCATGAGTGAAGCCCGAGGGAAGTTTATCGTTGTATTTCACGATAATTTTGGCGAACGATGCTTGACGCCTCTCTGAAGGCAACAGTGCAAGGTGATGGCCGGGGGCACGTGCGAAGTGTCGGATGTGCGTTCTCAGGACTTCTACAACAATGTGAGTTTGTATCGGATAGATATTGGTAACAAAAACCTCATTAGGACAATAGACCAATCATCATTTAGCGTGATGTTCAGTAAACTTATACCAAACACGGTGCTTGCATGTGTGCTCTGATAAAACAGAAAAGTTTCGTGCTCGCCAATTACAGAACTGTTTGTACGTATAAACATTCTTTTTGTTTCTGAATATTTAAATATACATATTAAACTTTTTATTCTAACAACTAAGTGGAAATTTTTAGCCGTTGCCTAGAAATGGCGGCAACTTCCTGAATTATTTTTTATTTCAATAAAAAAACAAATCAATCGGTCACTGTGTAAAAATATAGACATTGGTGAATAGCGTCCGGTCTACCTTATGCTGTTTTCAGGAGAATCCGGTGCCCAGGCTTTCGTGTCTTCGAGTGCTTCGGCAGCCGTGACGTCAGCTCCACGCTGCCCGCCCGTATGGGACTCAATCCACTGCTGGCCACCCGTGGAGGCCGGCAAGATGCTCACGCTGCCCTGCCGGGAGGTGTTCGGCCGGCTCAACTACATCAGCACGACGTCCGCTGGGGGGCAGGTCAGTCATACCGGTACCCATAGTCAAGTACACATTATTAAGGCGTGCCCCGCCGTGGTGGTCTAGTGGCTAAGGTACTCGGCTGCTGACCCGCAGGTCGCGGGATCTAATCCCGGCTGCGGCGGCTGCGTTTCCGATGGCGGCGGAAATGTAGTAGGCCCGTGTGCTCAGATTTGGGTGCACGTTAAAGAACCCCTGGTGGTCGAAATTTCCGCAGCCCTCCACTACGGCGTCTCTCATAATCATATTGTGGTTTTGGGACGTTGAACCCCACATATCAATCAATCAATCAATCAATCAATCAATCAATCAATCAATCAATCAATTAATCATTATTAAGGCATAACAAAAGTCGTTGCCGGGCCAGCTGGCTTATGGTCTTGCGCAGCACGTATTCAACCGAGGACCCATAAATAAAAGAACACTGAAGCACAGGAGAAGCGCTTGTCCACAGAAGCGCCAGGACAAGTGCTTCTGTTTTTTTTTCTTTCTTTGCCTTGTGTCGACCGCACTCAATCAATCTTAAACACATATTAGCGCATCGAAAACACGGATGGGAAAAAAAGACAAACGACAGCGCTTTTTACTTTGCTTTTTTTTCAGATGTTAAATATTCCACTTCATTTAGGAATACACATTAGTTGCGAGTCAGCGCTGTAGCTTGTCTTTTTTTTTCCCGTCCCTGTTTTCGTCGCGCTAATATTCGTTTAAGATTGGAGTGCACCAACACGCCCAATTCTCCCACCTGATCCATTCTATCCAGCAGTTAAGCTTATCAACGTGAAAACATTAGATGCCTCATCAAACGTGAGAATTGACCGTCAGTGCCTACAAGAGGGATGCAAAGAACCAACAGCATGGGATGAAGTCAACACGTGACGTCATCATAGAGTCACAAATTTACAGTGCTTGTGAGATCACGCTACGCGACGTGACATAGTGGCGTCATCAGATGACATGGTCACATTGTCAAATGCAGGCCGATCACGGAGGCTGTGCATAACCAGATGACGAGCGAAAAGCCTGCAATGCGTTCGATCTTGAAGCCAATGCAAGACATATAGGTGCAGAACGCTTTGGGAAGTGGGTAGAGAGATGATCAATACATTTATTAAGATTAAGAAGATGATGAATTTCGCCAGAGTATGCGGAGAACCGTCGCTGGTCTCCTAAATGGAGGGGGATTTATTTTCTCGTGGTCGTGGATACTATCTAAAATTCAAGTCTGTGCCCCACAAAGCTGCTGTCTCGTAAGACGAAGATGCAGACACGTTGTTGCACACGCAATATCAGCACGCATACTCACGTTATACGTATTAAAAAGAACATTGATAACGTAAAGATCATCAAGTAGCGTGTGAACAGCGGCATAGACACAGGTTGTAAAAAGGATGGTTGCACTTCATAAAAATTTCTGCCACAGCGATTTGGTGTTGTATCATAGACGACATTCTTTTAATTTTGGCGTAAGACTGGAGAGGAAAGGAGTATTGACAAGAGAAGAGAATGAAAATATACTATACAAAGGATGAGCGCTAGCCTCTGTGTACTGTGTTCCTTTTCTCTTCTCCTCTCAGCATTACATTCCTTTCCATTTTGCGGTGAAAAAAGAAAATAGAATTCGCTGTGCACTGATAATTGATTGATTGATTGATTGATTGATTGATTGATTGTTATGTGGAGTTTAACGTCCAAAACCACCATATGATTATGAGAGACGCCGTAGTGGAGGGCTCCGGAAATTTCGACCACCTGGGGTTCAACGTGCACCCAAATCTGAGCACACGGGCCTACAACATTTCCGCCTCCATCAGAAATGCAGCCGCCGCAGCCGGGATAATTCGCTGTGCACTGTTAGCGAAAGAGGGGGACAGATGGCAGCCTCTCTCAAACAGACATTTAATAACAATAACAAGCTCCATTTGTCATGTTTTAACTATTTAGCCTTTTCTAACTATTTAACTATTTAATTCAACAATTTTAACCTTTTCAGTATTTTTTGATTATTTTATGTTTAGTAGTTATGTCTTATATGTTCGCTCTGAATTGTGCTTAAGGACGGGAAGACCGTCATGATCCAAAGTGATCAAAATCCACAAAACTTCCATTCATTGTTTTGCTGTATTGTAATATTAACAGTGATGTAATTAGATTCGCGGTCGTGGTATATCAAGCCGGGCCGTCGAATTTATTGCAGCGCCTGCCTCTAAGATTCGCCTCACAGTCATTCACATTATTATTTTTTTATCGGAGAAGTAAACAAAGCTGTTAAACAACACATGCATTCAGACCCATCTGTTAGTCGGGATGAAACAAGGAATTTAACGTGTAAGGTTATTTTTCTTCTTTTTTTCTTTCATTCAGGAGGAGAAGAATCTTCGATCTCACTGTCAATACAACTTGAGCTAGTTTCGCGGAAGCGTATCAGAAGAATAGTATGTCGTCCAAATGAAGAATGAAAGATCCCGCACAATCCATATCGATTCTAGCTGCGAATGTCTAAGTAGTTGACTAGGAGTGCCACAGCGAGCTTGTCGCTAGAAACTCCGGAGAACAGGAAGTTACGCTATTTTTTCTGCACATCTGTTTGACATAGGAGTCTAATAAATCCCTGAAGACAGTCTACTTGTCCATGATTGGTTGTCAGCCCTCAAGAGATGGTTGGAAATAGGAAAAACATTAAGGCAAAACAAGCTTTTTCAATGATAAAAAGAAAGAACGATCGACATGGTTGCTCAGAAGGAAAGTACATAGCCAGATGTATTGACAATAAGCGTGTCCTTCACAACGCGTTAACGAACCCATGAGCTTTCGGGCTGCCGGGACGTGATAGAAATGCAAATGCGGAGTCTGGCTCTCGGCTGGCGTATCGTTGTGTCTCGCCAAGACAGAGGTGTGGCTATTAACACACCCACATCAAGTGCCGGCACAACAGAAAATCCGCAGCTAATTTCTTCCAGGCTTTCACTTCCGTTAGTTATGACAGCTACTTGCTGCCAGGGACACGACACCTAACGCTAAAGGAAGTGTCAGATATTCCCCAGTGGTCGATGGCGGGAGCAATGACGATGACTTTGATAGCTCAGAATCTTCATACAAACACAATATTGTTTTCATTTTTAGGCGAAGCTTCTTACTGCCAGTTCCGCGTATAGAGACCTAGCGCCTTAACGTGATTTTCGTGCTAACGAGGCTTTTCTTTGATCTTCATCGTATAAATTACCTGCGCTTACGATAGACTGCTGGCAACGCGCCCTCTACTTTTGTTGGGTACAAACAGTAATGCTCATGCATGCAGTGCTTCTCTCTCGTCCTTCACTGAGCTTACGTAATTTCTAACAGCAAGCTGAGCAAAGACTTGATATCATGAATGTTCGACGTTCTCGCCCCTGGCTCATTAGCTCACGCACATTCGAGTTAATCATTCTTCTCGCTCGCCTCCTTCATACGGTCAGCTTGCGTGTTCCGCAGAGTGGGCCTCAGGCATTTATTTCATTCAAACGTGACAAACGCCTTGACGGGTGCTCTCTAATTTTGGCTGGTTGATATGCGATTGCCCAATTAAAAAAGTACTGTCAATGCCACGAATAGCTAAGTGCGCCATCTACGAGTGAGTTGCCGGGTCATATGCTTCTACGAAAATTGGTAATGTATCATAATTCACTCTCATCGTCCACTCGAATAAGTTGCAGTATTGATCCAGTAGGGACGAGAGGCAGACCTTGGTGTCCACATCAATTGCTGCTCTCCTCACCCATGACACTTCACACACGCTGTTAGTATAACGTTTCACCATTTAATATCACGATGCAGTCCTTCACTTCAGTATATTAACTTCATTGTATACAGAACGCAATATATGCGTGTGTATTTCATGTTAATGTGTCGCGTCCATAGGTTTTGAAGGCGAAAGTTTCTCAACGCGCCAATCGAAGGAGCTATTGGATTCTTAGAGAAACCTCTTGGCTCATCGAAAGGAGCTCTCGTGAGCAGAATTAGATGCATTACCATATGGAAGTCATGTTTGACAGCTACTCGCGTTACGAGTAAGTGTGTATAAAGAGAACTACTCTTTTAGTTTCGGCCACCCCGCGGAAATTCCTGTCACTCACAGGTAATGACCGTCGATATTTGACTTTGCTTTTAGATCCGGTTGCACGGTCCGACAGTATATACCAACAATGTATGTACGAAATTGCATCCAAAACTTCTTGGCGGTAAATAACTCACTCGAAACAAAACTCTCGTTAAAGAGTTTCAAATCGTGCGTTTCGCCACCTTGTAGTTTCCGTTTGAATTTCTTGAAAAAAAAAAAAACGACGGCCTTATTCATCTTGTTCGAGGTATAGCGCATCCAGGACGGGACAGGGAAGACACAGAACACATACACTGCGCTTACTTTCAACAATGCGGTTTAATCCGAGAAACAGCAATACTATACCCAAACATGGCGCGTCATAACCACGTGCTGTAGAACCCGAAAATTGCAACTCATGCGACATCCACAATAATGCAATCTTTCAATAATAATGATACGATGCTTGCTTATACAGGAGTCCCCAAAGTTAGCAATGAATTTCGCTCCTTTAATGAGCCTTGTCATTTCGGTCAGTGCTTCTTCCGATTATGCTGGTGCGATTAAAGATGGGTTGACCACACGCATTCTTTGCAGTGAATTGCAAGAAAACCCCAGGCTGCGCCTTGGCACGTATTCTTGTGTTCGTTCAGCCTATCATTGATGCATCTACCGGTTTGGCCTATATAGCATGCATCACACGTTAATGGGATCCGATAGATGACTCCTATGATGCACGCGACAAAACCTGACACGGTGATTCTTTTACACAGACCTTTCTCTGGGCGCTCCGGGTTAGTCTTTCAGCAGTATTGCTGTTTCTCGGATTAAACCGCATTGTTGAAAGCTAGCGCAGTGTATGTGTCTGTGTCTTCTTCTCTGTCCCGTCCTGGATGCGCTATACCTCGAACAACATGAATAAACAACAAGCCCGCCGTGCAACCTTATTCATCTCTCGCTAGGCATTCGCGGTGGTGCAGCGAGAAACGCCGCAAAGGGGGATGCATATTAGACATACAAAACATTTACATGTCCGAATCGGCCTCAGTTGAATAATTTGAACACATAACGTATATGAATACTCGCGGTACGCAAACTGTCATATGCATCGAATAATAGCATTCTGTTTATAAAAGCTACTATTGCGAAGCATGCACTTCATATTTTACGCGTGCCCCGCCGCGGTTGGTCTAGTGGCTAAGGTACTCGGCTGCTGACCCGCAGGTCGCGGGTTCGAATCCCAGCTGCGGCGGCTGCATTTCCGATGGAGGCGGAAATGTTGGTAGGCACGCGGACTTCAGATTTGGGTGCACGTTAAAAGAACCCCAGGTGTCAAAATTTCCGGAGCCCTCCACTTACGGCGTCTCTCATAATCAAATGGTGATTTTGGGACGTTTAAAACCCCACAAATCAATCAATCATCATATTTTACGCGTATATAATCTCCAAGTCGTGTCATTTTCATCAATCAAGTTGATGTATTCAACCACACAATGGTAAGCACTGAGCGCGAGTCCGAAATACCTTTGAATGAACCAGGCCTATAGACGATTTAGATTCACGATCGAAAGTGTTCGCACTTCCGGTAACATGCAGTGCCACGCAACTCACATCGTTACAACCAGCGAACCACCTGAGCTTACGGTTCTAAAATTGTTTATGCTCACGTGCAGGGTCATCGATCACTGCGCATTTTTGTTCGGCGCACAGAACACCGGAAGAGTCATGAGCATCGTCTAACACTGTTCTTGCAAGAACTTTGTGGATATTTTTGTGCGATCGTTGTAAGCATTAGGAGCGTGATAATTGTAGCCAGCGGCATCACTTGGACCACTGCTGCCAAGGAAAATTATGCCAATATATATATATATATATATATATATATATATATATATAATATATCTATATATATATATATATATATATATATATATATATATATCACAGAGCTTCGACATTGCAATGATGTGAAACTGAGGCAATTTGTGGTTTTGGCTTCTGAAACCGGTCTCATCCTATTCCTACTTGAGACCAGAAAGTTTAATCTACAGTAATCTGTCTACTTGATATGTGTAGCCAATAAAAGTAAATTAAGAGCCCGGAAGTAGATACTGGAACTGAAGTATGATCCCTGCAATAGAAACCGTAGCAGCAACCAGATTTTGGTTACTTCTTGTTTATTTGAATTTTCATTTTTTTGTTAACCTATTTTTTTGTGTTATTGTTTATTTGACCAAAAATCGAGCGTCGGGCATGAAACTGCGTTTAAGAAATGTGGGCGTTACAGGTTCATTAAGACTATGTGCTAAAAATACAAGAACAACAATAACAAGAATATGATGAATTCTATCATGCAGCATTTATACTTAGAGCCATACGTACCATCACCAAGTGGTTTTCCCACAACTAGCACAAATTACTGCTCATATTCGCTCCTCATTCATTGCAGCTGCATGTGCCTGTGTTTTCTGTACACACTCGAGTCAACATGAATTTCAGAATGTTCTCTAAACTCTCTTTAGCTGCTAAAAAGAAATGCCGCCCCTGATTTAGTATCTTGACTGGATCCTTTATGCGAGTGAAAAAATTCAAATAAAAAAAACATGATGAGGCCTTGTGGCAGACTTGTGCCATTGGCAATTTTATTTCTTTCCCTATTTTTTTTTATTGTGGCCCACTGACAAAGGGTGAATACAGGCATCAGCAGTGAGGCTTGGAATCACTTGTCTCTCATGTTTTCACTCGGGCAAGCAAATCCGGTGCGTGGGGTTATTCCTGCGTAGTAAGAGTTATGAGGGCTTGCTACACGACGTGCTTTTTTTTAGTAAAGCCCGTGCTATGTAAGGCAATGATTAGACATTATCTCCTATTCGCGTTGCTCTTACAGCGAACGAAATCCAGACAATACACGTGGATTGATCACCCGTTACTTACATGGCTTTGCTCTCACACCTAATAAAGTTGGAATGCATTAAAAACGGTCTATAGCCACAACTTTTTTTTTTGAATTTCGCCACTCCTATTGATAATGTAGGCAAGCTTGCATGTTCGCGCCGAATTTTCGTGAGCCCGTTTTACGACCCAGCTCACCCGCATGGTACACTCGTCACCCGTTCTATGTGTTCGACGATCAACGCGCCTGCTCATCGAAGATGACGTGCACCGTTGGAAATGGGTCCCTCACACGAGAAGACCCGAGCTTAGGGAGCCGTAAGAGGCACTCGTCACTAGCTTCGAGACATCCAAAGAAGAGAAGGTGACTTGGTTGCAATATAGGCGGGAGAGGCGATATAAAGGGAGCCGAAGTGCGTCGACGCGTGCTTACACGGAGTAAAGTGAGGCAAGTGGCTGGACATCATACCGCGACGGGGAGAAGAAAGAGAGTCAGCGAGACCTCTCTGCGCAGAGCCGTAGTACATCAATCCCGGTTGTCGCTTGGCTGGTCGGTCATTCGGCCAGCAAAGCAATTGGTCCTCACGCTGGCTTCATCGGTCATTCCCTCCGCGGGAATTACGGTTCTACGATCGAGATGGAGCTGCCTCCGCGAGGCGCCCTATATACACGCCGGGAAGCTCCACGACGTGTACTGCGCTATAGCTGCCGTCAATTCGTTCTTCGCGGAGACTTGCGGCCTTGACACTGAAGAGGTCGACTCGATGTCGTGATTGTAAGGAACAAGAAAGTGAACGACGGGAGGAAATCTCTCACGGAGCCTGTCGCTATGAATGCGAACTCGGCTTTTGGAAGGCAATTACGTGTTGAGGCGAAGCTAAGCACCCCGCAGTGAAGCCCGATACGAGAAGTGTTCGGAGCTAGGTTAAGTGTCTGGACGACAGTGGCGTAAATTATTGAGTCAACTGACATTCCAATTGTCGTTAGGCGGGACAAATGAATGGGGAGGAAAGAAGAAGAAGGGAGGAGGAGGAGGAGGAGGAGGAGGAGGAGGAGGAAGGAAAGAGAAGGGCAAGGAAGTTGGCCAGTTCTAAATTGGCTGGCTACCCTGTGTCGAGGAAATGGGTAAGGGAGTAAAAGATGAAGGAAGAAATGTTACAAAATAAAGAGTAAAAATAGGCAAAGAGATAAATGCATCCAGACAAGGCCTGTATAAGGCAGATATGCGGTGGTCTCTAGTCACCGAGCGGATGTTAAAATAAGAGAATGCAATTGAGGACGACAAGGTGCCAGGTGGCGTAACAAAAGTAGTGAACTTGCATGCACGAAATGACGTAAAGTTGGGAAAGATCGGGTTAACTGAAGATCGATAAAAGAGGCTGTTATCCTTTAGATGGCGCAAGACAAGCTTGCTAATGGCCACTGTCGAGATGTTCTGATAAAAACAATGCCATACGTTGCTACATGAAACCAGATGTCAGACTGCCCTGTATGTGTCCCGTATTTCGATTTCTGTTGCATGAGCGTCTTGCTACAAGCAGAGCGTGCTTTGCCGAGGGTCATTTTTCGTTGACAGAAAATGTAGTAAACGCGAAAGGTCTTTGTCATCGTCACTTACTGGATCATGTTTTATACTATCAAGTTTCTTTCTAAATGAGACGGCATACTTCGAAAATGGCCATTAGAGACACCTCGTTGTCAACACGTATTACGTCACCGCCCCAATACACGTCGACAGTACTATTCCTTTAGCTAGTCGTTATACTTTTTTTACTTTTCTTTGTCTATCAAACTTCAGCTGGGCTTTGTTTCTTGCTTATTAAGCACTGGAAGTTTCGTTCACTACTTTCATGTATTACCACTTTTCTTTTTACCAAATTCAAACGCTTTTTAGCGCTCAACAACAGCGTGACAGTGATTCAACAGCTCGTTCAGTGTAATTGGCGCCCGACGCAGTGCTCTCGTGACGCTAATTAAGTAATACGCGCGTCATGACATTGCCAGCAGCGACGCCAGAGAGCCAATTACTTTTATCTCCTCTTTTCAGTGAAGGAGTCATTGTGCAACGCAGAGAAGCCGCCTGATGAATCACCTAAATTTCTGTCACTCTGAGAAACAGCTTGCACAGGCTAGATGAGGCAATAGAGCATGCGGGTTGAGTGTACACCACTCCTGCGAAAAGGAAAAAGGGGGCGCAGAAAGCTAAAGTATAATAGAGAGCAAGACATTCAGAAAGATTCAGAAAATTAGGAATCCCGCTGAACGTTGAGCATATTCTGTTCTTGGGAACACCACTAGGTTTCAGAAAGAAGAATGTCTGCAAGGCCATTTGAAAATTCTATCATAGCACAAGGGAGACACCTTAGTAGTAGACGCCTAGTGGTAGTGAAAGAAAATAAAAAAAATGGTACACCGGGTAGCGAAAAAATTGCCGACTAGCATTCGAAATTATTAATAAAGGTTTTACTCAAAACTATATTCATTTAAAAGCCTTTATCATCAATAGTTTTCCTATGCGTCTGAATAATCTCAGTAAACGTTTTATCTCGACCTGACTTTTCAAAATGTTTCTATTCTTAACACTCCGCATGGTGGGTATAGGAGCCATCAACCGAGGGGCAAACCAGATAGGAGCAAGAATGCCAGTGATGACGGCGCAATATTTTAAAGATAAATTCATGGCAGCGTTCAACGCAGTGAACTGTGGTGCTCCACGCAGCGTTCAAGGTAGAAACGACTAGGGTGGCCATGGCTGTCACTAAATTTTTAACATCGTGAGCTTGCTGTTGATATTATCACCCCGCTCATCTCACAGCCGCGAATGGTGGGTGCATCACTTCTCCAACTAAAGGAATTGGCCGATCGGTGTGTCTGTCTGACGTGATGTTCTCTCGGTTCAGGTTCTCTATATAGCGTGCACTTTGTCGCACAACAATTGCGCCACCAGCTACTTGGCTTTTACGCATTATCTCCTTCGAGTGTCCATTTAGCCTTGCCGGGTTTCGCAAAACAATCGGCACGGCAACTTATTCATTAAACAAGCCAGAAGTTCCGGAGACGAACTTCTAGGTTTGAGGAGACAGATTCTTACAGCGCAACACCAGAAAAAATACAGGACAGGGAAGGAGTAGAACAGAAAGAAAAGACGGCGCCGTCTTTTCTTTCTGTTCTACTCCTTCCCTGTCCTGTATTGAGGAGACAGAAACGAGAGCGGTATTATCACGAGCTCTTCTCCGACACCTAAAACAGTGTAAAGACCAGCCATGGTGTGTAATAGTTATGGTGCTGAATTGCTGACCCGCAAATTTTCTAATTGAATCCCGGCAGCGGCGGCGAAAATGCTTAAAAGAGAGAACGCTTGAGACCCATGTACCTAGATTTAGGTGAACGTTAAAGAACCCCTGAGGGTCTGAATTTCTAAAGATTTCCACTATGACGATGATATTGATGTTTGGTGCTTTGTGGTGCAATGGCCATTTCATGGTCAGAGTGCCAGTTCATGGGACATGAGATGTGGACAATGATTGTGATAAGTGGCTGTACAAGGGCCTTAAAATTCTTCGCGCTAAGGCGGTTAAAGTCATAGAAGTAATAAAATCATGACCATGTCGGGAAATGTATTACATAGTGTCAATGAATTACGAAAAGTTGTGATTATGAAAACCATGGTGGGCATGCATGGCATTAGCACAAATGCCTCGATAATTCACACGCCGCGAGGCAATTGCTTGCGGGAAACCTATCTGGAGAGGTTGTCCTACGGAATGGCCGGGTATATGACGTAAAAGGTACGGGCGTCTCTCAAAAAAGCCAACAACGATTTATGTGTGAAAAGTGAGCTTTCCGCTATGGTGTTTTTTATAATCATATGGTAGATTTCGGACGTTAAATCCAAATAATAAGAAATAAAAAATTACCGTCATCTTCGACTAAACCTGGCATACAGGATCAGTTATTCGTCCCGCCTTAGACGTACCAATAATTCCTACTGTCTTAACTGTGGCGGCGTTGAAAGCATGCACTTCAATGCTCCGCGTATCGCGACGAGAGACAATTTTTCGGACTACAAGAAGACGTGACTGACCACGATCTGCTAACGTTACACAAGTGTTAGGTGCAATGCTCGGCCCTTCGTAATAGCGACGGGTTTTAGTCCACATTAAACTAGCTGTCGAAAATCGGCCTAATCAGAAAGTCTTTGTGATTCAATAATTAATGAAAAAAGAGGCCCAAACGTAACTCACATCACAGTTATAAATATTCGCATTACATTCCCTCGCTCATTTCATATTTGTTGTATTTTTTCTTATTTTGTAATGTTTCCCTCTCTTCTGGAATATTTCAATTCTACTTTCCATTCCTAAACAGAATAGCATGCGAGTGTTTATATATACGGCGATAAAAACATGATTGTATTTTTAGCTAAAAAGCGCTTATTCTGAATATATAAAAAATACTTGAGACACGAGGTGTCGCAGGAGGCAACGTTTAGACAACTCAGCAAGGGCTGAATTCAAAAAGCGTTTTCTTGACTGCGCCATTTATTGACCATTATATCGAGGGGTACGATAGTGATTGCACGAATTCAAATTACTCTGCACTTCTGAGGGTGAGGAGGACACACGAAGGCTAATAAAGCGACAAGAAAACGAATCGAACCAGGCCATCTGGTGTGGCAGTGACTGTAGTGGTATGAAATCAGGATAGAAAAAAAGTGAGAGGAGGAAAGACACAAGTAAGCGTTGCTCCAGCGAAACAAAAGCAAATTGTGAAAACACTGCCATTCAGCTTGTCTTTCTCATTGGACAAGGCTTAAGTACATGAGGCGGCCCCTCTGGTTTGTTCGTGCTGGCTGATGTGACTCAAAAGCCAAAATAAAAGAAGGCAGTTTGAATAAAAGATTTATCCATGTTTATTTTGCCATGTACATTTGTGCTTACTCCTTGTGGTTTTCTTCACTTTTGTTCGACCAACAGTTCATACTAGAAACATCAACTTTCTGTTCGTATTAGGGGGTCTGGACTGCACGAACAAACTGACCATGCTAGCTCGTCTGGTGGCCTTGAATACTTGCACCAATGCATGAAGCACCAGAAAAAAGCACGCCTTTTCTAGCTTTGTCATTTCAGTCCGCATTTTATTCTGTTCTGGTTTCACAATGACTTTCTTGAATACAAGCACATTATTTATTGATACTAGCTTTGCGACAATCACATTATCAAAGAGATGGCACCATGACCTAACAAAATAAAGCCTAATTTTTGTGGGCTTTCTGGTTTTACTTTTTTTTTCGCTTTCCAAGGACAAATTGTTCTTCCGCCAAGCAGAAGGGCACATTCCGGGCAAATCTGCTTTAAATTTTGTGTAATAGATCAATGACACGATGAAAAATGGAGTCCTGCATGTTCGACAAGTTTTCCCTATCTGTCTTCTATTTTTGTTTAACATTTCTATGTCCACCTCGTTACTATGCAGAATGCATTTGCTTCTGCTGTACGTGCCCACACATGCCGCGGAACAGCAGCAAGCGATGGTTTCCTGTGCAGAAATCAATCGATAAACGAACTTTTCTGTTTAAAGGGTGAACCAGCTTCCGACCGGGCGTGTAGCTACTCGGGACAATACCACGTTGTACGCTTCCGGTGTTCTTTTTTCTTCTCTTTTTACCACTTCCGTCTTCATGGCTAACAACGGTGACCAGGTCTAGTGTCTAACACACATTCGTTTTCGCGTTTTTTCTTTCTGTCTCGGGACGCAAAGCAGTGCTCCCTGTGGCCTTCAAGTATACTCCATTTGTCAAGCTCACTAATAGGGGCGTTCCGCATGCGTCACGTGACGCATTCCCGCACACGCCTTTTTCGCGATGAAAGAAAAGCCAGATGCTATCGGTTTCTATTACAAGTATTTACGCATACACGTGGACTCCGTGTTTTTTTTTTTTTTTGTTTACCGCCTTCAGTGCTCATCGTCTTGCCTTTAGTAGAAAAACTGTGCAAGTAGAAAACCATAAACGAATTTTAAAGTCCGGACGATGTCTCTAAGCCCGACAGCCATGTTATGGGGGTGAGAAAAAGACCCAGCGAGGGAAAAATTCCGAGAACTCACATGGTCTGCCCTTTTGAGGGGTAGCCCAACTGAAGCTACACGACGCAGAAAACTCCTCCCCACATCAATGCCGTTCTACCGAACCCTCTGAAGATTTCGGGTCACCCTAAGCGCTAGTCCCCTCCACTAATGGCACCCTTGCCAAGACGGATCCATGGACAGTTGCCGGACGTGCATGAGCGTCAAAGAGAGGAACGAGGAGAAGAACGTTTGTGTGAATCAATCAATTCGAAGGCCGTCCATCTCATCTTTCTTTTTTTATTATGCCATGGCCTAACGAACTAACCCCCCTCTTCAAGCAACTCTCTGCAGTTCTTTCGTGCTTTGACGTAGAATGGTAAAAGACAAGTGAAGAACAAATAACAGACAGAGAGGAAGAAGATATTAACATGGTATTACTAACACTGCTCACACCTAGCTGATCTGCATCTGTGTCGCCCTTAAGTATAGAAACGACGATATCATATTTTTCTTTCGTGACGGCAGTGTTTTACAGCAAGATGACAAGTTGGGGCCAGTTCGATTACGTTCATAAGCATTTTATAGTCGGGCTATGTCAGGTATCCGGCGTTGTCCATGGTTGGTATCCGCGCAACGACAGGTGTTCTCTCTGTGCTCTCGCTCCCTCTCCCATAGGAACAGCAGGAGCGCTCGCACTCATCCTTGCCCTTAGCAACCAGAACATGTGGTGCGAAAGAGTGTGGGAGAAGGTAGGTGCAGTGCTTCGTCGCTACTCCTCTCACCGTTCGCTCTCTCTCTCTCTTTCCTTCGCCTCATACTTCCGTCCGCTCGCGCCTAACTCTCGACCGTTCACTGGCTGAGTGCCTCTCAAGAACATCCAGAATTGTGTGCTCGAGACACCACTGTGAAACGCCAACGCCGAGCGAATAATGCTGGCACCCCACTCTTCCGTCCACTCGGTCCTCACTCTTGACTTTTCGCTGGCTGGGCACTTTCAGGGCGATGGCAGAAGTCGGTGAAAGCGAATGTCTTACGGCAACAGTACCCTCTCTCGGCGCAAAAAAATGCATTGGCGTTTCCTGACGATTTCCTTCGGGAAGGTGGGGAATTTTTTTTTCAAAATGGTTATTTTCGCAAATGTTCTGTCGTTAATGCGAGCCAGTGCATCACCTGGTGATGTTCGAAAGTGTTCAGTTTGACCACACGTTTGCAATGAAGTTAAGCCATATTTATCAATAACATTCAGCTCGGGTTAAATGCGTTCCTTGTGAAGCTTGCATTCGTCTCGAGGACGTCGCAGTAGATCCCAGATGTGACGGATTGCTTAGGCAACACAGGTGTAGCTTTATTTTACAAGGGGTGCGAATTAATACATGCACAGATGAAAAAAATTAGAGTATATCCACGGAGTGAATGATGATGAGTGGGGCAAAGCTTTGAAGGGCTTTATCGACAAACTGTCACTCTTCTGTCCGTCCATCCACCCGTTCGTCCATCCGTCCGTCTGTCCGTGCGTCTGTCCGTGCATCTGTCTGTCTGTCTGTCTGTCTGTCTGTCTGTCTGTCCGTCCGTCCGTCTGCACCTGCTGAGTTAGTCATAGAACTAGGCGGAAACTTACCAAGAGAGACATGCATACAGACCCAGGGCTTAAGGAGCTTCGCCCCTGAGAGACTGCATGAAAGATTGCGTGACGCCTTTGTATTTCACGTTTGTGCATGCTTTCTTTTGACCTCCCCCTCCTTTTTATTCGACGCCCAATGGACGAATTGCGTCAGCCAGTTCTGCAGAGACAAAAAATCATTACAGGGGGGGGGGGGGGGGAGGATTTGCTGGAACCAGTAGTTGCACCAGTCCCTGTACTAAGCTTACATTATTTTCGTATTCAATCAGGTCTTGGTGTAATAGTGAACACAAAGACATCTTAGAAAGAAAAAAAAACGTAATCGAAGTCTCAGAAACATCACAGCCCGGATGCTTGAAAAAGGGTCGCCCTTGTTTTGTAGAGAGAAAGGTGACACGACTCTTCATTAACGGTAAATGAGTTTCTTGAAGGAGCCGCTTAGAAAAAAAATTACTGTGGAGGTGGCTGACGAGAAGAATGTAATGTTTGATAGCTTTTGGTAAGCAATTAGTGACGAGCTTCAAAACGAAGCTTCACTGCGCGGTTTTTTTTCGCTTTATGTGTTACCGCTCAGTGGTGGGTGATTAGTGAAGGCTCGAAATGTTTATGTTTTATTCTACTTAAGTTTTTAAATGATTTCTATGAATGACGGCAAGTTAGACTCCGAAGCCGAATTTTGTAGCGTCCCTCATAACGAGCAGACATTTTTCGCGCAAGCCACTCGCACAATAGCGTATTTTCTCCGATGCTCAGACCATCCAAGCAACCTGCTCTAAGTAATCAAACAGGTACTCGCGTATCCAAACTTATTGTGTGCAAGAATCAGGATGTGCTCCTTATAGCCTTCCCTCTTTGTTCGTGGACTCTTGAAGGTTCTCTGCCAACATTTTCAGTGGGGCCCGGTGCTTTTTAAAGTTGTTTTTCAATTATTGTGTGTTTAATAAATTTGGGTAGAGGTTAATGACAACAATAATTGATGGGTCTTTACGTCCCATTAACCACATGTTTGTGATAGACGCCATGATGGATGGCTCCGAAGACTCTCACTGTTTGGTGTTGTTCAAGGCGCACCTAAAATTATTTACACGGGCCTCTAACACTTCACCTCCATCGAAACGCAGCCGCAGCGGCCGGGTTTCGATAGCGCTTGGGGTCCACATTCCAGCACCAGAACCACGACAGCACTGAGGCGAGCTGAAGGAGAGACTAATGCCTAGGCGCCGCACCGGCTACTCCTTTTTAACGCGATATCGTTGGAGATCTCGTGTCGCAGAAATTCCGCTGTCGGCGTCTGCACCATTTGTTGTGAGCGAAAAATCATCTGTGAGCGAAAAATCGAGAAAGAAGCAAGTGTAATAACGAGTAAAATTTTTGGTCCAATTGAGGATCGAACCCGGACCGTTCACTGGGACAACCAGGTGTCCTACCACAAAGCCAATTTGTCACTTGCAGCTGGATCGGGAAGAAGCACTACATAAATGCCATGTAGTGGAAGGAGTCTTTTTGACGCATTTTGTTTGACTGGTGTCACGACGCAAACGACCCTCCATTCGGTGATTTGTAGGCGCATGTGGAAGGCCATCAAACTACGTAGAAAAAAGGCGGGGATAGTGCAGCCATCGCCGTAAAAACACACTTTTAAACAGCTCTAAAATTGGACAACTATGTCCATCTAGCAGAAAACTGGCTATTGAAAATGAGGCTGGCATCGCATGCCCTTCGGATGATGTAAATGCTCTTAAATTGCAATAATCATCCAAAAAAATTTAGATGTTATCGCTGCCTGATCTACGACGGCGTCATGTGGGACTTGTTACTTCCTTCTGGTCGGAACGTGAAGACCGCGGCAGAGCACAGTTATGTACAAACACGGTAGCACAAGGCTTAGGCACTGTTGTGCGGCTACACAAGAAAATAAAAGCAAAAATAAATGAAAACGCTGCTGGCACCAAGCCTGGAGCAACAGCGGAGCTGGGTGGCCTTGCTTCGCCTACAAGTCAAGCGTAGCTAAGACATAGCTAATACAGATCCACATGACCATAAAGAGTGGGAGTTGAGGCAAGGAAAGTAGAGTTCTGCCCCTCCCACTTCTGTCTCTCTCTCTCTCTCTCTCTCTCTCTCTATCTCGCTTCACTATTTCATCTCTGTCATCCTTTCTGTATCTATCTCTTCCTTCCTTCCTTTGCTTCTTTTTATCGACTCATTCATAGCAACGCAATCATATGATCCCCATAAATGCTTTTTCTGCCATAAGGGAAAAGGGATAAACAACAAGAGGGAAGGCAGGGAGGTTAACCAGGCACATGCCCGGTTTGCTATCCTACGCTGGGGAAATGGGAAGGGGGCATAAAAATGAGAGAGAGAGAGAGGAAAGAGAAGAGAAAGAGAGAGAAAAAAAAAGAGGATTGTCAGTCAATTGGCTGGCGCGTATGCAGCGGTGGCACTACACAAAAGTTAAAGGTGGTCACGTAGGCCCATAGTCCTCAAAAAGCACAAGACAGCTTTGACTGCTTTTTGAGCCGACGAAAGACGATGACGCGGTGTTCCAGTAGCATCTGCACAGAGAGTGGCCGATCGTCCAATTGTCGCAATGCGTCCGAAAGCTTCTGTCTTTCAGAGGCAAATCGAGGGCAATGGCATATCAGATGGTCGATGTCTTCTTTGGTGCAGCAGACGTCGTATTCCGCATTGTCGGTTAATCCGATGAGGGTTCTATATGCTTTTGTGAAGGCAACCCCCAACGAAAGGCGACAAAGAAGCGAAGCTTCACGTTGACGAAGTCCGGATGGAGGTCGAAGTTCCACTCGAGGGTTTATTCGGTATAGTCTCGTATGTCTTATGCTTGGGGTGTTCCACTCCTGCAGACTCAGACTACGTGCCAGGTGACGAAGTTGCTTTGCAGCGTCAGTCCTTGACAAAGGAATCGGAAGGATGTGCTCTTCTTGGTGCGATGTGCGAGCCGCGTTGTCTGCGAAATCATTGCCTCTGATCCCACAATGACAAGAAAGCCACTGAAACTTGATCTCGTGGCCTGTTTCTGTGACGTGGTGAACAAGATTGAAAACTTCGTAAGTTAATTGTTCATGGCAACCTCGTCGAAGGACTGACTGCATGCTCTGTAGGGCTGGTTTCGAGTCGGAAAACACAGCCCATTTACTCGGTCTTTGGGGTTTGATGTACTCTAGGGCGCCACGCAAAGGCGCAAGTTCTGCCGCCGTAGACGTAGTGACATGTGACAGCTTGATTCGCAGAGTGATTCCTCTAGCTGGAATCACCACCGCACCGCCAGAACCAGACGCTGTGGTTGAACCATCGGTGTATATATGCACGCGGTTAATTTACATTTCGCGCAGAAGGCTCAAGCTCAATTGTTTATGGCTGATGAAGGCAAATTTGATTTTTTTTCTGTATTCCTGGAATTGAAACACGTACTTATGAAAGTGTCAGGCACCACGGAGAATACATCAGTTTCTCAGCAGGCGTAAAACCTGACGTAAACGACGCACGATGAGCACAGACAATTGTACATCGTGTCTCGATAGTCAAGGGGTTACGACGCTCCCCTGCCGAACATGAGCACCAAGGTTCAAATGCCACCTCGGCGAGAACTTTCATTTGTAGGGGCGAAGCTCGTTAAAGCGGCACCCGTTCGTCCCTCGACGTAGTCGTAGTGCGTGACCAGTCTTACGCTTTGACCTGCAAGGTGGTGCCAGTGGGAGATTTCTCCTGTGCGTTGTTGAACAATAAAAAAAAAATCGCAGCGCGCGCGTTAAAACCCGAATTCTCCTGTCTCTCATTCCCCATTAGCAGCCATTGGCATGTACATTGAGCACTACCTGGCAAGAAAAGGTTGCTACGTTACATTCGCTGGGCGTAACCTCCTAGGTTTTAGAAAGCTTTAGCGAGCGTTGGGCCGCAGTGCCATGAATACAGTGAACTAGTATACACCATGAACTCGAGGTGGTTAAAGGTGGGAGGTAGACACGAAGCGCAAGCCATAAGAAAGTGTGCGTGTGCCACCTCTCGTTTAGTCTTTGGAATGTCCGCTTGGTGCGGTGCATATGCGGAATATATGACGAAAAGATGCGAGATGGTGGTACATGGAGTGTTGACTAACTAGATGGACGAACGGACACACAGACAGATGCATGTACGAGCGCACGGATGGCTGCATGGACGGATGGACACATGGAGGGACGCACGGGTGGACGTGCCGACGCGCGAACAGATGCACGCACGGACGGGCGGATGGACGCACGGATGGTCACACGTACGGACGCATGGACGGACGGAAGCAAGAACGAATGAACGGACGGATGTTTCACCCCACTCTCTATCAATCACTCCGTGGATATGTTACCATTTTTTATGAATTGATTTATTTCTTCTCCTTTTGGGACGTTAAACCCCACATATCAATCATTATTTCTTCTCCTCTCAAGCTGTAGTTTCCTCTCCATTCCTTTGTTCACGCCTCCTCCCCCCTTCTATTCATTACTCTGCTTCGCTGTGCTCTCTCTATCCACTGTCCTTGATTTCTCTCACCCCCGATGTACAGGGTAGTGGGGCTTGTCCAATTTCTGCGGCTCATATATATCGAAAGAGTTTTCGCAAATGCCGCACGACTTTATCATCATCATCATCATCATCATCATCACTCTTCATGGGGCCTTTGCCCCACTGCAGGCAAAGGCCCCTCCCATGATCCACCAATCAACCCTGTCTTGTGCTTTCTGCTGCCACGTTGTACCTGCGAACTTTTTAACCTCATAGGTCCACATAACTTTTTCGTCTCCCCTTCGTGCGTTTACCTCCTCTGGGAACCCCGTCACTTACGTACCTGGCCCATGCTCAATATTTTTCTTTTTGATTTCAACTATGATATGACTTAACTCGAGCTTAATAAACTCCACTGCAGAAATATGTAAGTTCAGTTAAAGCACATAAAGAAAAGAGAGGTTTACAAAGACGAAAATCTCGCGTACTCTGACATTCATGCCCCGCCTCGGTGGTCTAGTGGCTAAGGTACTCGGCTGCTGACCTGCAGGTCGTGGGTTTGAATCCTGGCTGCAGCGGCTGCATTTCTGATGGAGGCGGAAGTGTTGTAAGCCCGTGTGCTTAGATTTGGGTGCACGTTCAAGAACCCCAGGTTGTCGAAATTTGCGTAGCCCTCCACTACGGCGTCTCTCATAATCATATGGTGGTTTTTGGGACGTTAAACCCCACATATCAATCAATCAATCTAATATTCATCTAAAGTGTGCAGCTAAAACTTTAAAAAGTGATCATTCTCGTTTCGTTTTGAATATTTCGCGCAGTTCCTGATGCACCTTTGCGTGATCACCGAGCCCGCATTTCTTCGCTAATCGAATGTGATGGTGCATTGCATAGAACACGTAAGCCTTCTCACGCAAGAGGTCCATGAGTCATTTCATGGGGATAGGCCAAGCTAACAATAAAATAGATACACTGATCATATGTTTTTGATGTAGTTACCGACATGACTTGCCTTCTTAACTGCAAACTTAACTTTACAATACCTTCCCGTGCGTATGGCCAAAACTTCTTTCGAACCTTTGCTTTAACCTTTTTTTTCCTCCTCCAGCATCAGCGATTTGGTGCCAGGGCTGACACAGCCGAATCCATTAGCCAACCTTGTGACTTACAGAAAGCGAGCGCATCTCTAAAAAAAGGCGCTACCGTGAAAAATGGTTGAGCATTCCGGGCTCCCACTACGCCTAGTCGAGGACTCTTCTCAGACACACAAGCTCCTCGAGTCGGCCTCAGTGCTCGAACCTCAAACCACGCAATACGTCTTGCGTCAGGTCGGTCTCGTAGAGCGCTCGTCTGAACGAGACCATCGTATGCAGCTGTAGAACAAAAACAAAAGGTGGGGGGAGAGGGGGAGACACACCAGTAAAATAAATCGGTTGCAATGGTTAGCTCCAATAGGTGTTGTCGGATCTTCACTCTTTCTTTACTCTTTTAGAAGCTTTTCGCTTGTTTCTCTTTTTACGTTATGTGAGTGTGCTACCATTAGGTCTATTCTGAGCACGCCTTATACTCGGGAAACTTCTACGAGCCGGGGAACTCGCATGGCACTTTGTTGTATTATTTACAGTTTTAACGCATGTGCGAACGATTACGCCTATAGGCCGACCGTTACATAACGGACATTACAACATGCAGTTAGTAAAGCGACCGATGTTGCTAGTTGGTGACCGTTCACGATTTTGCTGTGTATTTTGCACTAAACTTACGCAAAGAGAGCAAAATCTAGACCGACGGAGCGTAAAGGGTTAACCATTTTGCACTTTGAGGGAACTCCTTGTAGGCATGCTTGAAAATGAAAAAGGGAGTGGGTTAAGGTAAAACATATTGCAGGTGGTATAATATTCTTGCAGAATCCGAAAAAAAAATACACTCTGTTGCCCTCCGCATGCGATCAAGTGCTTGAGATGCTCTCTTGCTGGCTGGTTGTCCGGCTGCGTGGTTTCCCACAAATCATCATTGACATGCGGCATGCGTATGTCGGCCAGATCTGAAGCTGTTTGAACGACTTATAATGCCACGCCAGCTTTTGACAACATAGAAGCTTATATGTTCTCCGCAACCAGATATCACAAAAGGCTTGGTCCCAGCAGAACCAAAACATGAACGTGAAGTCTGGTATAAAGTCTTGCTGTGGCAAAAAAAAAAATAGAAGCTAGTAATCACTGCGCTTATCGAAGTCTTCCTTTTGCCATATCTCATGGGCGAACCCCTCTATCTCTCATGCCGTGATAAAGTATTTAAAACATGGTCGGCCAGTCGAACGGGTGCTGGTTAACTCAATTATTCAGGCTCATCGCGTCATCAAGTGCCACCTATCGCACGTGCACCAACACGGAAAATTGAATTACACGCTCAACCAAGAAAGCGCCAGCCAAATCCAAACAATCGATAGCAGAAAAGCAGACACTGCAGTGGCACACGAGTCCATTCTTTCCGTCAGGCAAAACTCAACGTCGCACACACAATGTCGCCCTTAATTCTGGCAAGCAGAGTGAGCTATCAAATTCATTTGAAAGAAATCTGCAAAACTATGAAGCCTGCAATTTGGCATGAATGGTGGAAACGTGCAGATTAACCTACCTAGAGAATTTCATTGAAATTCATTGACCTAGACAATCGCCGGAGTTGGCCTTTAAACTTGTAACTTTCGCCCTTATATTGTTACTCTAGGCTCCTTCTTCGGAGCCATTGCATCTTGCGGCTACTCATCGACTCTAGCAACCACAAATGAGCTACGCAAGCCTTTCCTTCGGAACTCTTGGCATTACACAGAAAACAAAACAAAGGGTGAAGGAATGACGTTTACCTAATTGCTGTCGTTGTACTTGTGAAATAAATAGCTATTTCGGCAGGTATTGGAAAGCAACCAGTTGCCATTCCTTTGTTTTCTGTTAGATTATCTACCTCGGTGTGGCTAGAGCTGGAAAGGCCGTTGGTTGTAGCGCTATCAAGCGAGAACGAGAATCACCGTTGGCGCCATCCAGCGCGTACGATCCATCTCGGTTCCCTCGCGAACTGTCGGTAACAAGGTTCACTCGTTACACCCCAACACACGTTGCTACATTGGCTCTGCGCGGGCAGGAAACAGATAGTCTTCTGGATGAAAAGCCTCCATTGCTGCCACCATATTGTAGCAATTCGTACACGAAGGAATCCGCCGAGCACGTACAGCTGAGCACAGCTTAGAGACTGGAGCAGCGTTTAAATGGCCACACACAGAGGATTTAAACAGCCTTTCCTTATCTCTCCTGAAAAAAATTCAAGTGACCCTCTGGTGAAAATCTCACTTGAGAGTTTCTTTTTTTTTTAAACACCAGTTGCTTCCGCTCCACTGACTTGCTGAGCACAATTTCAGGTCATGTTGTTTTTTTTTTTTCGCTGTTTCATTTTTACTCTCTTGCACACTCCTCATTCCTCTATTTCATCATTTTTCAGGCAGTAAACTTTTGTGTTTGTTTCTGTGGCTTTTGCTGCCTCTGCGAAGTTTTATTCGTTTTTCCATTCTCGCCTCACGAGGCTTGCCTGTCCTCGAGCACTTATGCGGTAATACGAGGCAGGAAGCGTTAAGCACGGAGCTGTGCTTTCAGGGAAGCCGTTTTACGACGTCAGCGCTATATCGGGCGGAGAGGAATGTCCTCAAAAAGTCACTTCTTGGAAGGGTTTGTAACGGGTTAATAGAAGTGGAGGTAGCAGCGGGAACTAAAAACATTTACTCGCGCCGTGTAATGCCCGTGCAGCAGACTGTGAGTTTCTTTTACTCCGTTCATACTGATCCAAGTTCCCGGTTTCACCACGGCCGTGCAATTCTCTAAATGAGCTCCAGTGGGAGTCTTGAGTTTACTCTTTTAAGGTAAATATAATAATAATAATAATAATAATAATAATAATAATAATAATAATAATAATAATAATAATAATAATAATAATAATAATAATAATAATAATAATAATAATATACTCCCTGTCCTTGCAGCAGAATCACTGCTGGTTCAACGGCAGGTTACTGGCAGCTGGGCACGAAAATATTAGTTTCCTTTTTATTTTCTTGCGTTTATCTTCTAGTTTTATGCCAAACTTAAGTGCACGTTAACGAATACCCATTTAAAGATGGTTTTCTACAGCACTGTTTGATACTTGTACCGTAAGCAGTGTAAATGATTACCGACTTTGTTTACGCTCTTCATCAACAGTTGCATCCATCACAAGTCTAATGCCCACTCATCTTTCTTTTTTGTTTTAGGGGCGAAGCTCCTTATGGCGTGGCTTGCGCGTCCCTCGTAGTACGTAACACCAGTGGCACATACCCGAAATAGCGGTCCTTACGATTTTGACCTCCAAGGTGGTTCCGGTGAGAGATTTCTTCTGCGCGTTGTTGAACAATAAAAGATAGTGCTCAATGCACCTGTTAATAGCTGCTAAGGGGTAATGAGAGGCAGGAGCATTCGGCCCATAGGTAACGCGCACGCTGCGATCCTCCTTAGCAGCTATTCGCATGTACATTGAGCACGAACTGACAAGAAAGGGTCGCTACGTTATACTCGCTGGGTGTAACTTCCTTGGTTTTAGAAAGGTTTAGCGAGCGTTGGGCCGCATAGCCATGAATACAGTGAACTAGTATATACCATGAACTCGAGGTGGTTAAAGGTGGGAAGTAAACCCGAAGCGCAAGCCGTAAGAAAGTGTGCGTGTGCCACCTCCCGTTTAGTCCTTGAAATGTCCACTGGATGGCGGTGCTTCTATATGGAGAATATATGATGAAAAGATGCGAGATGGTGGTAGTTGGAGTGCTGAATAGATGGACGAACGGACACACAGACAGATGCATGGATGGACGCATGAATGGACGCAGGCGCGGATGCATGGACGAACGCAGGGACGGACGCACGAACAGACGCGCACACGGACGGGTGAATGGACGCATGGGCGGTTACACAGACGTACGCAGGAACGGACGGAAGCAAAAACGAATGGGCGGACGAATGCTTCGCCCCACTCTCCATCATTCACTCCGTGGATATGCTGCCATTTTTTATTGTTTGTTTGTTTGTTTATTACCCTATACCGAATTGGCAGATACGGGGATCCAAACCCGGACATGCTGGTTAGTTTTTCGTGCTTAGCTTCTTCACGCGTCTTGCTTAGCGTAAAAAGTGAACTGTGAAACGTAAAAAAAAAATGAACGCTGGTTTGCGAAAGGACCTTTGTGGATAAAATGGTACCAACTAGGCGGAGGACGGGGCATGTGAAATAATGTAGCTATCATTATTCTATACCAGAACATACCCGTTCTGTCTCTTTTGCGCGCGTCCAGCATACCAGTCTGAACGACGCATTATGGAAGCCAAGCTATGTCAGCTGTATTCACGGCCGCTTACAGAAAAGAAGATCCTGGGACCTTGACCGACGGTTTCCCATACGCGCAAAGCCACGAAAGCCCTCTTGTACTTCTTAAGGACCACCAGACTTCAAGACCGTTTGTGAAAAAAACAGTGTGAGACCACGCTGTGTAGTCTCGAGCTGACTATTCATCCTTCTCTTTTTGACTCCTCTTTTCTATTTCTTTCCTTTCTATTCTTCTCTTTTCCCCTCCCCAAGTGTAGGGTAGCCAACCGAGCCAAGCTTGGTTAACCTTCCTGCCTTTCCTCTCTACTCTCTCTCTCTTGCGTGCGTATACCACGCATGCGCATCTGTGTATACGTGTGTGCCTATGTTTCTTGTTCGCATCAAGACTGGTTCCCCACCCAATTTTTGCATACTTTTTTTGCTGACATTGTCCCAAACACGTTTGCGATATGCAATACATAGAGAAACTAGCAGGACAAGATTTTCTGTACTCCCCGTAAAAAAAGTATAAACGAAGGAGTGGTTGCTGCAGTCGTAAGTGAGAAGTTTGCACGCATCTACCTTAGTAGAAGTCAGCGCGCAAGGCTGCGTCGTCCTACCTGACAACTTTTACTAGCTTTGCGCGGTCACACCTTTCGCGTGTACCACCTCTCTTTTTTACTTTTTACCTTGCCTTTCAACTCCCGATTCTCTTCGCAACCATTTCGACGTCTCTTCTCAGCGTGATTTATCGTATTTTCAAGATCCTGCATTGATTTTAGCCCACACTCCACCAAAGTATCTACCTACTGCTTTGGCGGCTCCATATATAAGTTTGAAGTTGTGTTTACTGAGTGAGCCCCAGCTTTTCTACACGACTTACTTTATAGGCTACATTTCCATTCTCCCCCGCCGCGGTGGTCTAGTGGCTAAGGTACTCGGCTGCTGACCCGCAGGGCGCGGGTTCGAATCCCGGCTGCGGCGGCTGCATTTCCGATGGAGGTGGAAATGTTGTAGGCCCGTGTGCTCAGATTTGGGTGCACGTTAAAGAACCCCAGGTTGTCTAAATTTCCGGAGCCCTCCACTACGGCGTCTCTCATAATCATATAGTGGTTTTGGGACGTTAAACCCCACATATCAATCAATTACATTCCCATTCTCTTCAGCTTAAAGGGCAAACGTGCGCAGCTTGGGTGTTGTTGGTTGGCAAACTCATGCCACTCGGGTGGCACTGCACTCAATCTAGATGCAGGCACAGTCTTATCCAACAAGCGATCGCGAAAGCTTCGCACGCGAAATGCTTTTCGGCGATTCCTCTTTCTAATCATGGCGTCTGTAAAGGGATGTTCGAGACCGTTGCAGGTGTCACACTCTTAACGAACGAAGTAGAATTTGTACGCATCGCAATGCGCAAGATAATCTTCTAAGTGTTGATAGTGCAGCTGTGATATCATTCTGCAGTCACGATAACCAGTTCACGGTTACAGGAAGCACTCAAGTAGCTTGATTATAAGCGGAACGTCATTTGCCTATATCTTGTCCGGTTAATTGTTATTGTTGACGTTGTTGACAAATTCCTACGCAAAGCCTGAATACGCGCATCTGGCTCAATGGTTAAAACACACTCGGATGTCATTTAGAACAACGTATTGCGTTCTGCGAAAAACCTGGCTTGCTCAGCTTTTTTTTTTTTTTCATTACGGCATTTAGCATATGCCATCTGATAAGGAGCCATTTCTTATTCGCAATCTTTGTACATTTTAAAATTCTTAACTTTCGTATTATATCATATACCCCCCCCCCCCCCCCCATTCATGACCAGTCAACCCAGAGTGGGCGTACATCGGTAGGTGAGGAAATATCTTACACGGTCTGCGTTTTTGATAGATCCTACGTAACCCACTACCCCATTTTTCTGTGCAAGTGCAAGTTTGATAGATAATGCCCGTAGGGGGCATGATTTGTTGGCTTCCACTGCCAGCTCTGGACTGTGCGACGCGCGAAAGAGAACTGAATGCACTGTGCCTCAACTGTGCAGTTACGATACGATTGCATCATGTTCCATTGAAGGCCAATTTTAGCGGCGTTGAATGACCAACGCAGGCAGTTCTTGTGCAGTTGCTGAACGTTACTGAAATCCTGAATTCCACATATACACGTTTGTTGGCCAAAGTGCTCTGTAATGGGGGCGATTTTCTTTCGCAATAAATGTCTCTTTTTCACGGCCCAGCGTCGTGTAACGATGTCGAGTCTTTCGTTATTGCAGTGCGGTGACCCAATCTATATAGGATGTCAGGAGACGTATGATGCGCGTGCTGGTTTCGAAGTGACTACATTTCCTCGCAGCTATTATTATTTACTTACTATTATTTGATTTGCATACACAGATACACAATGACACAGAGGAAAGTGGGAGAGGGCAAGCTGGCAACTGCTGCCACCTGGAGGGGCACAACGCCTGCTCACTCTTTCGGGAGGAGGGAAGAAACAGAGGAAACAAAGATTAGAGAGGAGAAAGGGGAAAGAAAAAATTACGAATTTATGCTGTCAAATCAGTCTAAACCGATGCAATTTCCAAACAGTACCTAATTTTTGTTCCCTAATAACTTTGTATTGTACCTTGTGATCACTTTTGGTTGGTTAGTCGGTCGGTCGGTCAGTTGGTCAAATTCTATTAGTAGCCCTGATAAACGCGACTAGCATGCAGGGGGCTGCGCCCCCGTTGATCGCAAGCAATCGTGTTTACTTAGAGAAACTACAACTCACAGTAAGCATGCACTGACTAGTTCAACCATTTCTTTTAACGCAACGCAGAGAAAAAGTGGGAAGATCACTGTAAGCTTTTACAGCCGAAATATTAAGTCCTGTGTGGCGACGGCACCGAGCCAATCAGTTCCCTCCTTGCTTCATGCGCATTGGCATGCAGCATTCGCGCAAGTTCACTTCTCCATCACTCTATCAGATTGCGTCGTCCCACACTCGCTACAATGACGCAATTTTCGTTCAATGCGGTTTAGCGTGGAAGCAATCTACATGGGAATCGTTACTTTCGTAGGGTCTTTGTATCTCTCGATGAATGTCTTATCACGGTGCCTATTATATAAACACCACAGAATCACTTTCACCATCCCCGTCAGCCCGTCACCTTGAAGTCTAGTATAAGTTCCAAGGGTGACAACATCGAGCCCTATGTTCTGTGCGTGAGTGAAATCGTTCGAAGGTAGCAGATGAGCGCGGCTCAAGAAAACACAAAACGTGCCCGCCGTATTCCACCGTGCTAAAGGTCTATGGGGCTTCCCGGTGGAGCAATCGCATGGCTCCGGTGAAAACATGCTGTCACGCGCACCTTATCCGGACAGCAATCAGTCGAAAGCTATTGCCTTCCAAGTGCTTCCAAGCGATAGACCGCATGAAGGTCGATCGCTTCACATGCTGCAGGGATCATGTCTCCTTGCGTCCGCTTTGATTGCGAGAACAATTACATGGATGCTCCCCGCAGATTTCTGTTGTAACCGTCACCGTAGTATCCCATATATGTATATGTATGTATATGTGCATAAAATACACAAAGACAAATAAATCGGAAAAGATTCTGAAGCAGTCGACCTGGAATTCAAACCAGCGACCCCTCGCAAAGCCGCGCGCCGCATTAAACAACTCTACAACGCGCCATGCATCAGCCGCCATAACAGTGGTCAACTAATCATCTACAAAATTTTGCAGGGGATAGAATGCACATCGCACAGGAGCGTAGTGTAGTATGGTTAAGGGTAGTAGCTAATTTCCACGAAAGGAACTTCCAGAACTGAGATTTTAGCTGTCAGTTCATTGATTGATTCAATCATATATTTATTCATTTTCTTTCATTAACTATTTATTGTAGTTTTGTTAATTGGGCACGAATCTCCAGAGTTCATTCATTCATTCATTCATTTAGTTAGCACTGTTTTTTGTCACATGCAGTTCATGCAATTAAAGATCTACAAAGGCAGCAATGCTTTTCACTGAGGAAATGGCACAATTTTTTTTATTACTGAAGTTTTTTCTATCAGCCCAGAAATACTGTGCTTCATACGACAAAAAAAAAAATTACGTTTTCGTTAAAATTCCCCAGAAAAAATAAAACTGCGCTTTCGTGTAAGCAATTGAAATAGATTTTCGCTTAGATTCATTGCAATTCCTGCCTTTGTGGCCCAGGGGCAATAATTTTTTGTGGGAAGTGTCAAAGCATAGATGAACCAATAAGCATGCCTCGAAGAATGGAAGCCACTCACGTTGGCGACATACGGCATGAACATGATTGATGATTCCACAGTATCTGTCACGTCTGTTTTGATACGCATAACACACTTTTCATAAAATGTACATGTAGTTTTGTTCAGTGGGCACGAATCTCCAGAGTCCAGTGTCAAGTCGAAGGTAAACTTTGAGGAGCACGCATTCAGTTTGAGTTCTCGGAGTCCTGTGACCTGAGTGAGCAGAAGGTAAGCGCAATTAGGAAAACATGAACATCAGCGAACTGCAAGGTGCATCAGCGAACTGCAAAATTGTCTTGATGTGCTAGTGTGTGTAAACTTTATTCAAAAAATTGAAATTGAGAGAGAGTAAATGCTAAATACAGTGCTTCGATTGTGAACTTTTCTATTTTTGGCGTCCATAACTGCTTCTGGCCGCTGCCGTGGTCAGACCAACTACGTGGCACCAAAAAATAACTGCAGTTTATCACACACGATCACAACTAACTTCTTTTAAGGTACTGCAAAATTGTCTTGATGTGCTAGTGCGTGTAAACGTTATTCAAGAAAATTGAAATTGAGAGAGAGTAAATGCTAAATACAGCGCTTCAGTTGTGAACTTCTGCTAGTTTTGGCGTCCATAACTGCTTCTGGCAGCTGCCATGGTCAGACCTAATGCGTCGCACCAAAAAAATACCTACAGTTTATCCAACACGATCACAACTAACTTCTTTTATGGTACCCCTGATAAGTCCATTTCTGTCCGAGTATGCACTTACGGTCACTGTTTTTTTTTTTGGTCACCGGTCACTGTTTTCTGTTCCGACTGTAACTGTGTAAGGGTGTAATAGTGGGTCATGTAATACTTGTTGTTTGTGACGCTGATGCTGATTCAAACAGGAGAGTGAGCACTATGTGAGGCCCTTGTGGCCATTTGCTCTGGCTCCTTGTTTCTGTAATGGAAGTAAAACAAACTTCTCCGACTGGTTTGCTCAGGTGTGCACTTTTACCTAGCTTTTAGCAATGACTCTATGGAAGTTTCGTCAGGGATAATTTCCGTCATCACAGATAATATCTTGAAAAGATCGCTGATGACACGTAATGTGGTGCTGCACCTTAGCGTTAGCTGAAGGACAACTATGGCAAGGAGCTTCTCTGTAAACAACTTCAATAGAACTCTTTGGATGTGCTCCAGTGGTCATCATAGCTTCGCTGGTATTGTGAGTTTTGTTGTCAGTTTTATATATTCGGGCTTGAAATGACGATTTTGATCGAGTTTGCGGACAATGCGACGTGTTTCGACGTTATAGTGATTACTATGTAATTTACAATCGAGCAGCGTAACAAAAAGAAAAAAAATGTGGTGCATTCAGAACTCTATAAGCACTATGGTGCATTTCTAGCTCCCAGCATTGCGATGGCTGTACTGCAATTAAAAATAAAAATATTAACCATGATTCTATGAAAGTTTATACGTAGTAAAAATAAATGTTGATCAAGACACAGTGCCAATGGGACCTACATAATTTGAGAAAGATCAAAGAAAGCGGACAGTATGTAACAAACAGAATTTCGAACTCTTACACTTGCGAAAGAAAACACTGCAGTTATGATTATTTGCTTCTGAGATATTACAAGCAAATATCGTTCTGTCGGTCTTTATGAAACTGTTTTCTTTATAAAAGGGAACACGCGATAGCGTGACCTGCTCTCTACAACGGCTGCGTACTGTATCTTGTAGGGCTTGTCCTGCGACCTAACTGGTTGTTTTGTTCGCCAATAGATGACGCCAAAAGCCAACGTCAGTTTTTTTTTTTTTTTGCTGTTGGTTGATGATGGTCTTGCAGGCAGCCGCCACAGAGCGCAGGCCACGCGCTTACGTGTTCCCTTTCATAAGGGACGACAGTGTACCTAACTGACAGTGACACCTCAGATAAAAACCACTAGCGTATTACAGGATCCTCCTCGCAGTAGGTGAGTGGGTACTTTTCGTCATCCCGCCAGCCATGTTCGTCAAAGACTCCGTACCGGTAATGGGCCCACTCGTGCACAAAGACGTACGCTGCAAGAGCAAAGTAGCGACGTCAGTAAGAACGCACCATGACATTGAATTAATTTGTTCGTCAAATTCTACGACTACTTACATAAGCAGTTGCTAGTAGAATGTCGAGGATATAACACGGGAATTATTAGCTAGTGTAAAGGGGAAGAATACGCCGTAGTGGGCCATCTTTTTAGCCAGACGTTGAGCGTGAGCGGTTGGCTGTGATTCCTGTGTCGGTTGTCGCCGCCCGCTTTCAGTATGAATAGACCTGCTGTGAAAGTGCTCCTTACGCCACTAAACCCCGTTTCTGAGTGGTGGAGGTGCGGGGTAACTCAACCTAGAACCCTGCAACAGGAAACTACCTGGCTCCCCAGAAATGGCTGACGAAGCATATCGAATGACCTTCACCTTTTACTTCTGTCTTTTCCAATCTTATACTTCCTTATACCTCATTCCTGTGCCGACCTGTTGAGGTGTCCTCGTGAGGAGAGACAGTTACGGGTGGCATTTTTCTCTCCTTTTCTTCTGTTCTGTAAAACGACATATATATATATATATATATATATATATATATATATATATATATATATATATATATATATATATTGCCACCTGGCCATGAACTGCGGCGAGCACGAGCCCGCATCGAGGAGAAAAACGAGGAAGAAGTTGTTGGGCTAGCGCGCTCTCGCCGAGGCTTTTGTTTTTGGTTGTGGTGTCCCTGACCTGCGCCTCTGTGACTACGCGGTATTCTTTACCTGAAGTCCCTCTTGTTCACGCGCGACAACTGGTGGAGTCGCTGGGTATTCCCAGTCAATGATCCAAACGCCTCCTGGGAGCCCTATACCCGCAGTCGCAACACCTGTCCACCGGGCCAGCCGGAGAATCCGAGGATTGTCCCCCGAGCGTGAACCTCTACCGGAGATGGCATCAACTGCACCACCCCAGAGCGGTACGGAAAATATTCCGATGGCTAATTACACGCTGCAGAAGCCACGAGTGCCGAAGGTGTTCCGTGGCTCCATGTTGGAGGATGTTGTGGACTGGTTGGCTCACTTTGAACGCGTTGCGGCTTTCAACGAGTGGACCGACGCCAACAAGCTGCGGAATGTATATTTCAGCCTTGAGGACGGAGCTCGTACTTGGTACGAGAACCGCGAACCCTTCTCGTCGTGGACGATGTTTTGCCGTCAGCTGCTGGCAAGTTACGCTGACCCCCATCGCCGTGAACGAGCGGAACGGGCCATCCAATCACGCATCCAAATGCCGAACGAGAGCGTGATGGCGTACGTGGAGGACATGACGAGCCTTTTCCGTCGCGCTGACCCAGGTATGGGAGAAGACAAGAAGTTGCGCCACCTAATGCGAGGAGTTAAGGAGCAACTCTTCGCTGGTCTCGTGCGAAGTCCCCCGAATACTGTGGCAGAGTTTTTAACTGAAGCAACGACAATGGAAAACATGCTGCAGCAGCGATCAGCTGTGTACGACCGCCACGTGAATGTTGCCTCGCCGGTGGACCAGATTGGAGTTGCGGGGAGTAACGTCAATCTCGAAGCTCTCTGCGACCTCATCAGATCGGTGGTACGCGACGAGCTGCAGAAGATTCACGGGCCGCCTCCACCTGCTGCGGGATCCATCTCCAGCCTCATCAGGAGTGAAGTACAGCAGGCTTTGCAAGTCCCGCTGTCCAACGATGCTTCCCCGCCTGTACCGATCGAGCCTCACCGTGCATCTTATGCCGAGGCTGTGAGCTGTTACGTCGCTCCTGCATCGTACGCCGAAGCTGCGAGTCGTTACGCTCCTCCACGCCGTTTCGTACACCCTGCACATCGCGATCCACTCCCAGCAGTTCAACCAGTCCAGCATTTCGAGAATCGGCAGCTCCTCCCGCGGAAATCGGACGTATGGCGCACACCGGACAGGCGGCCGCTGTGCTACCACTGTGGCGAAGCCGGACACGTGTACCGCGAATGCCAGTACCGTCGCCTCGGACTTCAGGGTTTCGCCGTCGACTCACCCAGGCCAAGATTTGGCGAAAGACCCAGAGCGATTGAGGAGTACCTGTCCGAGCAGCGCATGCCACTGCTCCCGCGGCGCCAGTCACGATCACCATCTCCAAGAAGGTCTTCGTCAAGTGTCCCGAACTACCCAGGGGCGGCGCCAGCACGGCCGCTCAGCCCTAGGCGGGAAAACTAACGACAGCGACCTTCGGGGGCGGGGCCGCTGATAAACGACACGAACAAGGGCCCCAATCCATGCGAGTACGTACCAGCAGTGGTTCAACGACGACAGCTCCCGAATCAGAAAGCCGACTTTCCCTAGATATACCTGTAGTGCTCGACGGCCGCCACGATATTACAGCTTTATTAGACACAGGGGCCGACTACTCCATCATGAGCAGAAAACTGGCGACGCATCTCAAGAAAGTGGGTACGCCGTGGTACGGGACACGAATCCGTACAGCCGGCGGGCACGTCGTCACCCCTCTCGGTATCTGCACGATTAGAGTCGGCATTCGCAAACGCACATTTCTCTGCAGCTGCCTTATACTTCCTGAATGCTCCCGAGACCTCATCCTAGGCGTCGACTTTTTACGTGAATACGGCGCTATCATTGACCTCCGACAGCGCACAGTGACGTTCTCTACAGACAAAGCAGAAAAGCCTGATGACAGCCATCTCAGTTCGCTTCGTGTTTCGGCCGACATAATCACGTTGCCTCCACGTTCAAGCATCCTGGTTGAAGTCGTGTGTGACGAGATACGTGACGGTGAGGCAGTCGCCGAAGGCAACTTGACACTTTTGTTTAGCATAGGTGTCTGCGCAGCCCGCAGCCTCATTACGCTTCACGACAGACGTGCCACGCTGCTTGTGACAAATTTTAGTAATGAGCAGCGGCACCTGTTTCGACGCACCGCTATCGCTTTCGCCTACCCCATCGAAGACGTTGCTGAATGTTTTTCTGCCGCATCAATAATAGTGGGCTACAATCGACATCGACCGGCGTTTCTAAGGCTCTTGAAAAGGTGGACATCAATTCGAGCCTCACGCAGAAAGAACGCACAGCGCTGCAGGAGCTGTTGCTTGAATTTCAAGAGTGTTTCGCTTCATCCTCAAAGGTGCGTCAAACGCCCCTTATGAAACACCGGATTATTATACACACCGATGTCTCGCCCATAAAGCAACAACCCTACCGAGTTTCTGCCAAAGAACGTGACGCGATCAATGCTCAAGTCGAAGAGATGCTTCAGGATGATGTTATACAGCCGTCCAATAGTCCATGGTCATCGCCAGTCGTTCTTGTAAAGAAAAAGGACGGAACGTTGCGTTTCTGCGTGGACTACAGAAAGCTGAACGACGTGACAAAAAAAGACGTGTATCCTCTGCCACGCATCGATGATTCACTAGA
Organism: Rhipicephalus microplus; assembly: GCF_013339725.1. Taxonomy (NCBI): domain Eukaryota; kingdom Metazoa; phylum Arthropoda; class Arachnida; order Ixodida; family Ixodidae; genus Rhipicephalus; species Rhipicephalus microplus. The sequence continues at coordinate 13,400 of NW_023612143.1, read as the reverse complement.
CAGACTACGGCGAGCAAGGTATTTTTCATCCATAGACTTGAAAAGCGGATACTGGCAGATTGAGGTTGATGAAAGAGACCGAGAAAAAACTGCTTTTGTTACACCGGACGGCCTGTATGAATTCAAGGTGCTTCCCTTCGGCCTGTGTTCTGCACCAGCGACATTCCAAAGAATGATGGACACTGTTCTTACCGGTCTGAAGTGGAACACCTGCTTAGTTTATCTCGATGATGTCGTCGTATTTTCGGTCACTTTCGAGGAACACTTGAAACGTCTGCAGGCTGTTCTGGAAGCACTCCACTCTGCGAACCTCACGCTGAAGCCAGAAAAATGCCACTTTGGCTATAAAGAACTTAAATTTCTGGGGCATGTTGTGAGCGCAGACGGTGTTCGACCTGACCCCGACAAGACAACCGCCGTAGCCTCCTTTCCCGTTCCCCGTGACAAGAAAGCAGTACGCCGCTTCCTCGGTCTGTGCGCCTACTATCGTCGCTTCATCGCCAATTTTTCTAGAATTGCCGAGCCTCTGACTCGTCTCACACGTGACGACGTACCATTCGTTTGGAATGAAGAACAGAACGCGGCTTTTATCGATCTACGTGAGCGTATGCAGGCACCACCAGTTCTTGCTCACTTCGACGAGGATGCTGCCACGGAAGTTCATACCGACGCGAGCAATGTAGGTCTCGGCGCCGTGCTTGTCCAACATCAAGAAGGCACCGAGCGCGTGATAGCTTACGCCAGCCGTGCCCTGTCTCGCGCCGAGATGAACTATTCCACCTCGGAGAAAGAGTGCCTAGCAGTAGTGTGGGCCACTATGAAATTCAGGCCTTACCTCTACGGTCGTCACTTTAAAGTAGTTACTGATCATCACTCATTGTGCTGGTTAGCCAATTTACGAGACCCGTCTGGGCGTCTGGCACGATGGAGCCTTCGTTTGCAAGAGTTTGACCTTACCATTGTCTATAAATCAGGCCGCAAGCACGAAGATGCTGATTCCTTGTCACGTGCACCTACTGGAGTTTGTGATCCCGACAATGACGATGACTGCGGCTTCCTCGGAGTCCTCACTGCAACAGACTTGATCGCACGACAACACGATGACGTCGAGATTCGCGCAATCATTGACCAACTAGAAGGACGCAACACACCCGTACCTCGGCACATCTCTCGCAATCTCTCTTCGTTCTGCCTGCGGAACGGTGTCTTGTATAAATCAAACTCGAACGGCAATGGGAAAGCCTACTTGCTAGTGGTCCCATCTGACATGCGAGACGACATTCTTCTGGCCTGCCACGACGAACCCACATCCGGGCATCTAGGTTCTTCACGAACTCTCGCCAGAGTTCAACAGGCGTACTACTGGCCGAGACTTGCTATGTACGTCAAGAGATATGTGAAAAGCTGCCGTGAATGTCAACGCCGCAAATCTCCGCCACTGAAGCCTGCAGGCCTGCTGCAACCAATCACACCACCAAGGTCGCCGTTCGATCAAATAGGCATGGATTTACTGGGGCCGTTTCCTCTGTCATCTGCCGGTAACAATGGATAGTTGTAGCGACAGATTATCTAACGAGATACGCCGAGACAAGAGCCCTGCAACGAGCTACAGCTTCCGATGTTGCCCAGTTTTTCGTCGAACAGATCGTTCTTCGCCATGGCGCCCCGTCTTGCGTCATCACTGATCGCGGAACAGCTTTCACGGCTCAGCTCATTGACGATGTATTCAAGCTAAGCTTCACGAGCCATCGCAAGACGACGGCGTATCATCCGCAGACTAACGGCCTGACGGAACGACTTAACAAGACCATCGCCGATATGTTGTCCATGTATGTAGACGTTCAACACAAGACGTGGGATCAGGTCCTTCCATACGTAACATTCGCCTACAACACTGCCATCCAAGAAACGACACGATTCACACCGTTCCGTCTCGTCTATGGGCGTGAGGTCCAGACCATGTTGGACGCTATGTTGCCACACGATTACGACGGGTCGCTCACACCTGACGCTGAGCAGCTTGCTCAGTTTGCCGAAGAAGCTCGACAGTTGGCACGCCTGCATATCACGCAACAACAAACTGCAGATGCACGCCGCTACAATCTTCGCCATCGACAGGTCGAATACCACCCAGGAGATCTAGTTTGGGTATGGACTCCGGTTCGCCGCCAAGGGTTGTCCGAAAAGCTCCTGAGTCGCTACTTTGGACCCTACAAAGTAGTGCGTCGCATCAGTGACGTGAATTATGAGGTGGTTCCATATGGAACCATGTCACCCCAGCGTCGAAAGCACTACCCAGAGATTGTTCACGTTGTACGGCTCAAGCCGTACTTCGTACGTTAGTGGGACCGTGCCTCAGCCTTGTTCTTTTGTTGTTGTTTTTTTCTTAAGTGTGCCCACAGTGTGCATGTCTGCTTTACTTCCGCTTATCCACTACCATTCGCGCGAGCATCGGGGCGATGCTTTTTTTTTCAGTGGGGGAATAATGCCACCTGGCCATGAACTGCGGCGAGCACGAGCCCGCATCGAGGAGAAAAACGAGGAAGAAGTTGTTGGGCTAGCGCGCTCTCGCCGAGGCTTTTGTTTTTTGGTTGTGGTGTCCCTGACCTGCGCCTCTGTGACTACGCGGTATTCTTTACCTGAAGTCCCTCTTGTTCACGCGCGACAATATATATATATGGGATATGGCACAACGGGAGCGTTGTCAACAAGGATAAATATATTTATTTCCCAACAGTTTCGGGAGGGGACCTCCCTTAATCAGGGGATGAGTTATACTGACATGAACTTCCTTGCTGCCGCGTCCCTCTCGCCTTGAAAGACGTTTGCGAGAGTGAGAGGGAACTGGAAGAAGGAAAAAAAAAGAGAGAAAAAAGACGAAAAAAGAAAGAAAAGAAACAAAGTAAAAAACAGGAAGAACCACTGTCAACACTGAGAACGAAGCCAACTGTCCGTCTACATCCACCTACGGTTCATATCACGTGCTGTTCAGTTCTTGGCGTGTGTCGGGCCACCCAAGATTGTCGCCGCGGTGCCAGGAGGGTCCGGGACGGCGTGCCTAAAGAAAGGGGTTTCCCCGTAATTGGTCGTTTGGTCGTTCGGCGGGCGGCGGGCGGTGTGTGTAAATGAAAGGTTTCTCGTTAATGGGTCGGTCGGCTATTTACCTTTAATCTTCTTCTGTTTCCCTTCAACGGTCATGAAGTGGTAGGCGAACGTAAACACTTTGTATGGGCATGTGAAAAAAAAAAAAGAGGACAGTGTACACGTACGAGTCAGTCAGAAAAAAGCATGGTCTCCAGCTATCAATCTTTGTCACCAATTTTCTCCTGGCTTACTTCTCGGAGGCAGTTGAGTTTTCCGGGGTCCTCGTTGATGCCGGCTACTACTGTATGAAATTTGAAAATAAAATATGCCTCACGCTGTTCGCGCTCGCGTCTGTTTGAGAAACCGGACTGCAAAAGAGTTACGCTGATATTTTCAGAACTGTGGTTTGGGAGGCGCAGATGTCTAGATAAAGGTAGCTTCGGCAGTGAAGTGGCGTGGTACCGGTGATTATTGAACCGCAGCCGAAATGGCGTGTCTGTTTGGCCGATATATTCTTGTTCGCAGATGTTGCAATGTAGCATGTATATTATACATGCTACATTGCATATACATGCTACATTGCATGTATATGGAAGCAGGAATTCCTGCTTACAGTTGGTAATTTTTTCATCCACTTTTCTTTCTTCTTATTTACATTCCATTAATGTTAATAGCTTCCCCTGTACGTTCCTTGGCATTACTGTCTGTTATATCTCATTATTATTGTGTTAAAACACGGAAAAACGAGCCCTTAGGTATACACTTCTTTCCCTTATATATATATATATATATATATATATATATATATATATATATATATAAGATGGATAATTTATTCGACGTTCGCGTGGGTAAAACAGCTTCGCTAGCCAGCCCGTACAAACGGCTAACACGATGAACGACGAGCTCTAGAGCATGGCTAGTATAATGAATAAACCTCCCCCCGTAAAAAGAAAAAGAAGAACGCTCCGACAAGGGGGATAATACGTTTCTCTTTGATTGGGTTCCATGCCAAACAACAAACGTACGTTTTAGGTATAGCGAAGAATCTTTGGCAGAAGTTTACCCGCATGAAAACGATTTTCTTTCACGCCTCTCAACCGGAAGTCATATACTAACGTTATCTTCTCCGTCGAAAAGAAACGAGCTTCAAGAAAATAACATTTTGAAAAGATCCGTACCTTGCGTTCCCTGCTTAGTGTACATAATACGTGGAATCACGGAGCACGTTTTTGTACATTGTCTTTGTTTCTGTGGGTCCCAATTGTTCCGGGACAATGAAAAATAAGGAAATTCGGAAATATGGAAGTGTAAGAGGATGGCTAAGTAATAATCACTGACTCGTAAGAGTGAAGAAAAATTAACCCAGGTGAGGTGAAAGAAATTGAAATTAGCAGATTACAGGGAGGGCCCTCGAACACTGTATCTGCGAGGCTTTTAGAGGAAATTATTTAAATATTTTAAATAACCAGACGTGAGACTACTTGTCGTTGAAAGGGAGCACTTTCGCTTCATTAGACATAGGTAGAAAAGAAAGTTTCACCCGTTGGCCAGTAAAGTGAAGAATATTGATCGTAGGTAACTATAACTTTATTCCTTCGCCTTGTTGATCATCATTAGGCACGCTGGTGATTAGCACAAGATGGTGCATGCGTTCTAAGTTCAAAAATATGTGGTATGTAGCAATAAATTTGTGATTAAGAAAAAAAGGGCATTTTTAGTAACACGCTTGCGGCTGGACCATGAATAACACGCTTTGGGGAAAATGTATACACACCAAATTAACAAAAACAAGGAGAATAAAATGTAAGGTGTGGCCCCTACTACCTCTTCGTACATCGACAATCAAAATACCCGAAAAAGCATACAATTGCGATGTCACCAGCAACGTTTTCTTTCAAGGAAGCAATAGCAAAGCCCTTGAGTCTAGCGATTCTAAAATTGACCAGAAAAATAAATGTGCGCAAAATATGAAAGACTTGCTCAGAAGATGAATGTAGCTCTCGAAGTGTGTTCTTTGAAGCTACTCATTGCCATTTACGCGAGTGATGTATTGCCAAGAAGCTCTTTGACCCACGTGTGTAACGCCGTACGTACGTGCGTTCGTACGAACACGCCGCAACGCGTTCATCTCGCCGCAGGTGTTGGAGCGGCCCCAAGTAGGTGGCGTTGCAGCTGTGCACGCTGACGTCACTTTCTTCCTCACCCGCAGCACGTTTGCCGCAGCATCCTCGGCTGCCGGCTGCTCCGCCCGCTCGCAACACACTTCTCTCCCGCTTCACCATTTCCACCGCTCTTAACGTTCGACCGCACTTCAAGTAAAAACCCCTGTTTCTGCTGATTTGCGATGAAACCTACACAAAACCCAACCCGCCTACTGTGTCTTTGCGTGTCAAACGAACGTTTACCCGAGTAAACGCTACACCAAGTTTCGCTTAAAACCACTCTTCCAGCACCTTCGTCGACGTGCGTTCCAAACAGGTCAATGCCGTGTGCACCACTGCTGCTTCGCATCACATCATGGTTCCCTTAGGGGTGACCGTCTAATTTCCTTATATCAGCATATATGTTAAAAAGAAGCCAGCTTACATGTGTCTTGAATGTACTTGACATAACCGAAATATTGTTTCCCCTTCAGTATAACTGTAAATATTTACATACACGAGATAATTTTGCCATATCCGAGAGGTATCGTGCGGTACCCTCGATAAATACACAATCATTACATTGTTATGAGCAGCAATCTGCGAAAGCATATCACGTTGCTTCTATCTTTTTCCATCAGGTGAAAAATATTTTCTGCAGAAGATTTCAGATTTAATCGAAGGAGAGGATGCGCTTTCGTCCACTTGATTTCCTTTCTCTTTGCTTCGTTATTACTATCCTAGAGTATGATAAAAATACAATTAGGGGTTACTATGCTTTTCTTGGCTTAATTATCTATGGGACTCATTTGATTGTGTCAAAATAAAAAAATGAGTCCATCGAAAAAAGGGCGCTTCTATATGTGGTACTAATTGATATCCCCACATATCCAACAGTGGCTTGTGCTAAGAAGCGAGTGGATAGTTGTATATTTGTATGCATGGTATTTCATGACGTGGTGTGTTGGAAAAGACAGGGGTAAGTACGCTGAGGTAACGTTTAATTCACCTCAAATAAGCGGTCCCTGCATTCCAATATACATTCCCGTAATAGGTACATTTACGTCATCAAGGTCTCCCATTCTTCGAAACTCAGAAATTGACGTTTATTTGCAGAGGCTCACCGTGAATGCGGAAGCAATGGAACCTGGCTGCACGGAAACTGGACCAACTACACCGAGTGCTTGGAGTTGCTGCCGCAGGTCGGTTAACATTCCGATTCACTGGGTCGCGACTTCTAAGTCAAATGCAGCGTCACTTACGCAAGCTGTTCTGAGCGCGAATAATTCGCCTAACTAAAAGCTGACGGCAAACTACGACGTCAGAAGAAATTTCCCAAACGCCAAGTGGAAAGTGCCTTTCTCGTGTCGGACACTCCTCTGACCTTAAAATTTAATGACTACTTTCTATTGAACGTGAGGAATCGACTCTGATTATACGAATGTGGAAGGGCACAATCTTGTTAAAAACTGCGTTACATCTTTCATTGTACTACAGAAAATAGAGAAGAAAACTCATCACGCTAATCTTAATTTACCTTCTGTGCAAAAAAAAACTAACAAAATAGGAACACTCAGTTACCCATATTCGCTACAAGTAAGCTGTTAATATTGTGCTTCGGTGTCATAATTAGAAGAAAAAAAGAGAATGGGTCATCACAACGAAAGAATGATAATGACTAGATAACCTCGTTTCATCGTCACGCAAAACCTGAACAAGGCTAACAGACATTGAAGTAAAGGAAGACGCAGGGGACAATATTTGTGGTTCTAACGGTGATGCTGTTCTTGGTCGAGCCTTTTATGCTCAGGATCCGTGGTAACGCTTATGGGAATAGTAAACATATATGCGCCACAGGCAGAAGGTAAATTCCACTGATGCTTACCTGTCCACTGAAAATAAAGTCTACAGTTAGCCGAACAGATGCCATGCTCATTACCATAGTCGCAGTACTGTCACGTGAATCTTTGTGGTTATATGAGGTGGTGGCTTATCTACCACATCAGGGCTTGGCAAAAAGTGCTTAATAAAGTGCAGTTATACAAAATAGCAGACCACCTTATGCGGAGGCTTGTTTTTGAACCAGTGCATGAGAGTATGCTTAAGATACAATAAAACTATACTAATACCTCCAAGCCTAGAGTATTTGATAAAGAGCGGTGATGCAGCATATATGAAAGACTTGCTAAAAATATAAATGCATTACAGCCTGATGAAAGGAATGCCATCAGCTTCACCGTTTCATCAGTGTTCGCGAAGAGGAGCTTTTTTAATCTTTTAACAGGAGTGTAATAATTATGCCATAAATTGGAGTAAATGGAAGTAGAGAAAAGGACATAAAATCACCGGTATATAGACCGAACGTACAACCTTCGCAACGTCGTAAGTTCAAGATGCTTGTACTTCAAATGTGGCACCTATGCTGGAAACTGCTTTTGAGAAAGATACAACCTATGCCTAATTTCGGACGATGGGTCAGATACAGAATGATGTGTAGAAAATGCGTAGAATTTCAGTAGGCATCACACCCTGAGAATTGCATTACGAGTCAGTGGCGTAAAGCTGTCCACCTGTCACAAAAGTCCCAGCAATGATTCGTCATCACCATCAACAATAACAACGACAACGAAGTATGCAGCTTCATAATCCATCCAAAGGTGGAGGTTTGGCATTTTTATTAATAATAGAATAAGTATCAAGGCAAAAATTGCGTATAAGCTCATATCCCCTGACAGTGAAATTCTCGCCTTAGAAATAACCTTACCAGGCTGCATGTCTTTTTTGGTGGTAAATGCATACTTTCCTACAGGTGTAATAGATACTCGATGTTTAGACGCTGCAGTGACTTCTAGTTATCAAAATAAAATTCTAATCGGCGATTTCAATTCTCATCATACGTGCTATAGTTTCCGAACTGGTCGATGTGGTATGAGATTGTGGGAGTGGACAGCGGACAACAACTTGAGTTGCCCGAATTCAAGAACACCTACTTACATTAGTGATAGGTCTCGTTCAGCCTTAGATTTAAGTTTTGTGAGTTCATCACTCACTAGTTTCTCGTGGAGTGCGTATGATTGTGCAACTAACAGCAATCGTTTGCCTATATTATTCGAGATTGCTTGCCAAGTTATAATGTCAGACTCTCAGACTCTATATATAGTATTTAATTATTATACCAAATTTTAAAAAGATTTAGAATCTGCTTTGACAACTCATTCTGAAGAACAAGAAGATATGAAAGCCATGAGACTATGTGCACTGATCGAAAGAACATATAAAAAGGCAGAATTTGTTGTTCAATCCGCAAAGAGCACAACCCATAGCCCGTGGTGGAGCTGGGACTGTGCCCGGCATTTCCGACGAAGAAAGGCAGCTCGCAAAAAACTTATGTATAACCAGTGCCCCCAAAACTGGTCTTATGACAAGTATTACGCTGCAAGTTTTAAACGCACAGTCTCTTTAGCTAAGTAACAATATGATAGAAAACATTATGATCACCTTTCAAAACCAAGCAACAAAAAGGCGCTGTTTAGGTTCATGAGATCGCGTAAATTGTTGCCATCTCCAAATAATATAGGATTTAAGATTATGTCCTCAGAAGAAACAAAGAAATCGTTAGAAATCATAGATAAATGCCTGGAGTGTAGATTTACATCAAATATGCCTTACGACCTACAAAAACCAGTGTTAACAATGGAAGTTACTGAAGTTACAGAGGAAGAGTTAGAGCAAGTGATACAAGATTTGCCCTCGTCAGTTCCTGGTCCGGATGAAATCGCAGCTGCTATGATAGAGATATTATTCAAATTATCACAATGTGATCTACTGAACACTGTAAATTATTCGTTAAAATATGCCTGGATTCAGTATGAGTGGAAATTAGCTAAAATAGTACCGATACAAAAAAGACAAGGATTCGGATATGTCATAGAAAACATTCGACCCATTTCTCTTACATCTAATATGGTGAAGCTCATTGAGAGGGTGCTCCGTAAAAGAATTATAATATGAATGGAGGAAAATTTGATAATAAACCTAAATCAAATTGGCTTCAGAACAGATTGTTCAATCTGGTGTGCACACGCAGATTTAGAAAGTCGCATTCAGCTTGCTCGCTAAAGAACACAGCATGCCGCACTAGTGACATTGGATATAGCTAAGGCATACGATAGTGTGGAACATTCAGTTTTATTAGACATACTAGAGAGCCATAATCTCCCAAAATATATAATGGCGTGGGTGAGGGAATTTTCTAGGGGAAGATATTTTTATTGTTTTAAGGATGGTTGCGCAACGTCAAAGTGCAAACAAACTCGTGGTGTCCCCCAGAGCACTGTATTATCGCCAGTTCTATTTAACATATTAATGAGCACAATCCCGCATTGCCAGGATGTTAGGTGTTTGTATATGCCGATGATATTGCATTTTTCACGGCACATACTGACCTAAATTCTTTATATCGAAATCTACAGAGATATGTAAATATGCTGGAGAGATGGCTAAATGCAATCTGCATGACCTTAAATGTAAATAAGACTGCAGTATTGACATTCTCATTAGCATATGCCATCTCAATTTCCATATGTTATAAACAAGAGCCCATTCCGCAGGTGGAATCTCTTAAATATTTGGGAGTAACTTATAACTCCAACCTAAACTGGACTCCCCACATAGAAAGCATGGCATCTAAAGCCCAACGCGCCTTAGGAATTCTTCGTAGACTGAGCAGCCATCGATATGGTCTACGCAGAAGCACAATGGCGATGATATATAAAATGTATATGTAACCAATGCTAGAATTGGGGTACGTATTGTTCTCAGGTGGCTTTGCTTACAAAATAAAGCCTCTGGTTATGCTTGAACGAGAATCCTTGAGATTGTGTTTAGGGCTTCCTAGGTTTGTAACAAACAATGTTTTGTTTCAGGAAGCACGATTACCTACACTGCCTTGTCGTTTTCGTATCCTAACGGTTCAGACGTTTCTGAAGTTTTATAGCTATGCGCCAAGACGATCTGAATATGATTTTATAAATGACCCAGACACCTTTTTCTTGCCCATTGGCCACGGTTTCGAACACCTCAGACTACTTTTGTCCTGAAACAACTAGATAGGATAAATGTAAAAATTCGAAATGTGATTGCGGCGCAGGTTACAAATCGAATTCTATATTAAGATAGCATTCGATGAGATTTTTCCCTCTAAGCCCAATATACAATCCTATAAGATCCTAAATAGCTGAGGGCAGGATTATCTTGCACACGTAGAAAAGAATATTATTATAGCCACAGATGCTTCAGTAATGGATGAAAAGACAGGTTTAGGTATATACTCCCATTCACTTGGCTGGTCTTTCTCATTAAGACTACCGGATTTCACCCCCGTTTTTGAAACTGAACTGTTGGCAATAGTTCTAGCGCTTCGAAAGCTACCTTTGAATGCCTATAACGTGATCATAATCACGGATTCCCTGTAAGTATGTACGTCGATTACGGCGTCAACAAAATCGATGGCCTTAAAGACGCTCCTTATGCTAGTCCCTCCTCAGCTGCAGCTACTGAAATTAGTATGGGTGCCTGGTCATTGCGGCTCAGAAGTGAATGAAATCGTCGAGTCTCTAGCACGGGCAGCATTGAAAGGTCCAGTATTATCAGTCCTTCCCTAACTGGCCACTATAACTGTGACAAGATACAGAAAACGTTCGCTTCGTGCAGACGCCATGGAAACAATAGTGTATACACCGGAATTTGCTCACTTACGATTTCCGTGGAAAATTCATTGGTGTCCTACAAGCCCACTGGAAGCCATAATAACCAGCTTTCGATGTCATGTCCCCCCGTTAAATTTCTATTCAGATAGGGCTGGCCTGGTGATATCACCGCTATGCAATTTTTGTTCAGAATCAGAAACAATAGAGCACTATTTTTTTAGCATGTCGCCAATACAAATCGCTCAGAAAAAAAAGGACATTTAGTCATCCCATTCGTTGGCTTGGGGCTGAACTTCACAATAGAAAATATACTTTCCTTCGGGGCTGCTGATCTGGGCTTCAGCCAAAAGAACGTTTTTGATGCAGTTTGCAAGTACCTTATGAAAGTAAAAGAACTAAGCTTTTAATTGCGTGATTATTATTCCTGCAGAAATATTCCAACATAAACAGGAGCTTTGTTTAACCACGCTAATTCCTATTCAAGGTAATAAATGCCGTGTCTGATCTGAATGAGTGACAAACAATTATTGCACTCCTTTCATTCCACCTAGGGTATCTTTTCTTTCTTTCTATTTTTGGAGGATGGTTTCGATATTGAATATAAAACAAAGTCTCACTGATTTAAGTCATCGATTCTTGGCCGATCCCCCTGTGTGGGCATGAGCCATGGCTGCGGGATCATCATCATCATCATCATCATAGGTACATGTATTGTTTAAAGGCACGCAGTGGGTAATTCGCTACTTCACAGAATGGCAAATTGCGGCGTAATGGGCACTTAGCAACTGTACACTAGCAGTAGATTCATTGGACGAGTTCACAAAGGCAAGTATCATGACCACACGGCATCCACGGCATCTATCACGTCATTCACGGAAAAGCAAGGTCAAGTCGATAGATGAGAAAGCGATTCGAATGCTGCCCGATATGCCATCGTGTTCCACTTTTAATTGCGAAGTGTAAAGGACCCTCCAATCTTCCTTTGTTTATCGGCCTGTGCCAAGTGTTCGTTTCTCTATTCTCTTATCTTTTCACAGCATCTTTGTGAGCTTTCGTTAACCTTGCGCTAACTAAAAGTGCCGGTAAGGAAAAAGAAAATTAGCGTAATTAGTATTATGCCATTCAAACTCTCAGATGCCCTCTGTGCATATGCAAGGCTCTAAGCACCCACCTATTTACCTGACTACTAGTAATATACAGATAAACAGCGACCACTGATGAATAGAACTTACGTCGTATAGCATGTGCAGCATATATGCCTGAATTTCCCTACTATTTTCTTTTTTTTTAACATCATCTTCCTAATCTTTCGTTAATTTTTGCTAACAGTTAAGAAAATTAACGGCTAACGTAACATTGTGATGCCATTTAAACTCATATGGGTTTTTTATACATGCAAGTCTCTCTGTATTTCTTATTGTTTTTTACATCCTTTTTATCTTTCTTCAAGATTTGTTTAAAAAACTGCACGTGAGCAAAGGAAAGGCTAACTAATTACTTTTAAACCATTTATACTAGCATGGGTTGTTTCAAAGTTATTAGGACCTTTGTTCACCTTTATAACTAGCAATTAACGCTACCCCTACACACACACTCACACACAAATCGTTTTTTTTTTCGTTCTTTTAGTACCATAATTACCTGCACCATCAGCGCACTGCAGTGCACATTCACCGTTCGTTTAATATTTTGTTTTCTATGTTGAAGTTTCTTTATCGCGCTACAAATCCACCTCGCAGATTTTCGGTGCCGATATTTAATGAATGCAAACTGCTTGGAGCGCCGTACCCAGCTCTGATTACATTCTTTCTTGTTTCATATTCATTCGCATTTTTTATCGCGGCCAGTATTCAATTAAATTTATTAACACTCACAGGCGCACTCTGCAAATCTTTCTCCCCGACCGTGTTGTGCACGGTAGACACAGTGCAAATGTAGAAGAAGGCAACGCGCACACTCAAAAGTCTAAAAGTGATAGGACTCTTACGTTTCGCATCTCTAAGTGTGGTACGCGGTTTTCAAGCCACAGCCTTCTCGTCCACTTATCAATCTTCGTTTCTCGGTGGATGCTTCAAGCGTACTACGAAAAAAAGATTGTCTGTGAGCATGACACTTGCCGTTGTAAGCTCTCCTGTAAGGCAGTAAGACGGAGCCATCACAAATAAGTTCACCATGGCTCCTGGAAGGCTCAAACTGCAAACGCTCTTTTAAAGTACCCACTATGTCATAGTTGACAATTTCGGGAAGCTGCAAGTTGCAAAGTAAGAGTCTGTAAGGCAATAGACGCACCTACCTTGCTGCTCATTATTGATGCTATAATCCATGACAATGATGATCATAGCGATAATGATAATTAATGGTGGAGCCCTTTGCAACAGAGGGCAGCTTTGAACGGCTCAATCACTTTGAACTTCGCGTGAAGAGACAACTGCTGAGATTCTGCGCTTGTGTCACACGTTTAGGC